>AFGO01000184.1:6081-25365 GCA_004335405.1 Nannochloropsis granulata CCMP529
CAGACGGAGAGAGACAGAAAGAGACCAAGAGGGAGGTCGAAGTGACGGAGAAATGGAGAGCGAAATTGACATGCAGGTCCGAGCGCGCAGCACGCAGCACGGACGTGGCGCGCGCGGAAATTGTTTGGAGGAGTCGTCGTAGGCCATTTTTTCAAAGCAGCTGAACAGGGGAGATCCATTCGGTAAGTATACTAACAAGAAAATGAGAAGAGCATGAGGCATGCCAGTCAGTGGCTTGTCTGCGTGCTTCCACTTCATATTTCTTGTTCTTCGTGTGAGATAGTTGATTGCTTGTGTCGGGGCTGTATTCATGGAATGGATAATTGTTTGCGGGGGAACATCACAATGACTGGAAAAAAAAGAAATAATAAAATATAAAGGGATGGAGAAGCAGAGAAAGAAGCAACCACAATGAACAAGATACAAAGTAGGGATTTTTTTTTTCCCGCAATGACGACGCGTTTGCCCATCGAGCTCTTTGTCCACCCTTCCATCTCTTAATTGATCCTGCCCATCGCAGTTTCAAATTCCTCTCTTCCCCCCCTCCCTTTGTTCGACTTCACTCCTTCCCTCCCCCCTCCTCCTCCCCCTCCACCAGCATCAGTCTTCGTAACCTCTCATCTACCTCCTTCACGTTCCTCTCCATCTCCCCCACATTCTCCCTCAAACTCGTCTTCACCTCCTCCACGCTCTTCTTCGTCCCCGCCAACAACCCTCTCAGTACCCCTTGTCCCTCCTCCAACTCACCCATCCGTCTCGCGAACGTCAAACTCTCACCATGCAGCTCCTGTAACACCCTCAACCGGCTCACCAACTGAGGCAAATCGCCCGCCACCGGCGCCAACCTTCCCATCAGCTCCCACACACTTTCCACCCTCCGAAAATGTGACCCAGCTTCCCGATCCAGGGTATTCGCCAGCTTGAGCCTCTCTTTCTTAAAGCTATCCCATTCAGTTTTAAGGAGCACTAGGCGCTGTCGCAGTGTTTCGATCGCCCCTGCGTCCAGCAGCGTGGCTTGTCGCTCTACTTTTGCCAATGCCTCTATTAGTGGCAACGTTCGTGTGGATACCACCAAACCCGACACACCTTCCCCGCTGCTACTGCTGCTGTGGTTACTGCCGGTGCTTGTATAGCTGAGTAGGAGGAGTTTCTCTAGGGCTGCGAGGCGGCTTTCGAGGTGTTGGAGTTGCGGCGTGGAGGAAGCATGAAGACCCCTCCTGCCGCTACTGCTGCTCCCGCTGATGCTGGTCCTGTTGTTTGCGCCGTCGTAGTAGAGCTCGTAAACCACGCCAACGGAGCTACCATCTTCTTTCGGTTGGCTTGAGCTTGTGATTGCTTGCTGGTTGTTATTATTATTGCTGTTGTTGATACTGCTGCTGCTGCTGCTACTGCTGCTACTCCTGTTGGTCAGCTCGTCGACCTTGCGTATTAAAGCTTCCATGAGGTCCGCCTCAGCAGCGACAGAGCTGATATCGGTATCATGATCTTCGTCCTCCCCACCCCTACCATCATCACTTTTCCTCTGAGTCAAAAGATGCGCACGCTCGGCGCCTTCCGCCAGAGTAAGCAAGTCTCCCTTGAGCTTTGACACTTCGCTAGCCAAATGCTTCCACAACGATGCCGCCTCGACGTGCTGGCTCTTCTCATCTTGTGCCACCACCAGCGCCTCTACTTCCTCCGCCAACTCACTTGCCTCGCCCTTCAATCGCAGGTAGCGCTCCACGGGAGTCTCGGGCACGCTTCCCGCCCCGTCCGCGTCCTCATTCCCTGCCCCTCCTTGGACCTGCTGCTGCTCTCTCCAACGCCGTTGTGATGACGATGCAGGCCGGGACGCAATCGAACCTGACAAATCCGTCAAGGACGACGTGTTGTAACACTTGCCGTGGAAGACTTCAAAGGCCGCGTCGGGGTTGAGGGGTATAGGCACCAAGTTCTCCGGGTCCGAGTTCACGCTCCTGCCTTGGGAGGCGGAGTACTGACGTGCGCTGCTGCTGCTGCTGCTGCTGTTGCTGCTGTCATCGTCTGCCGCTGTATCCGGTGTCTCGAAGACTTCCTCGGTCGCCCGCTCCATCTTTGTTGTTTTTACTGTGTAGGGAGGATGGTAGTGAGAGCCGGTCGATCGCCAACGAAGAACACGACTGCGTGAGCGACGAGCGAGCGTTGCCCATTCAAGCGGCGTACGCCGTGGTTTGGATGCCACCAACAGAGCGGCCAACATCTACCATGCCAAGGATGAGATTCATGGCGCTCTGCAAAAAGCTGTCTAGCTTGTATGCGGCGCGCATGAAGGTACAAAAGCTCAAAGGAATCCCACTTCCGGGTATCACCAACGCAGCTGGGATCGACACTAACTGTGCGGCAAAGTGAAGGGAAGGCTCTCTCTTCTTTTCGTCGATATTCTTTCGGTGCTTCTTTTGTATTTTCTTTCTTGTAACTTGCCTTGCCTTTTCCTTTTTTTATCTCCAGCTATTATATTCGCCTCTCTCCCTCTCTCTTGCTTTCCCCCAATCCCATTTCTCACCACCTGTCACACACACAAACCATTTCCCTCATCTCCTCTCACCCCCGCGCAAGCCTTAGAAGCTGCCATGCATCAATACGTCATCAATCTTCATGACCATTCGCACCAACTGCGTCGCCAACTGAAACTGCTGCTGCTTCCCGATCAATGTCTCAAAAATCCGTTGCTTCCGCATGTCCGCCACGCCTGACTGCATACAGTCCACGCCAATGTGAGGGTTGCCCTCTTTGATCTGCTGGCTCTTCACCTGACTCAACTCCGTAATTGGCGAGAGGCCAGCATTTTCAGCAAGGGCCATAGGGACATCGTCCAAGGCATCCGCGAACGCCCGAATCGCATACTGATCCACTCCTGCCACGCTGTCCGCCGCCTTGGCCACGGCAATCGAACACGAGATCTCCGCCGAACCCCCCCCATACACAATCCGGTTGTCCTTAATCAGGTTTCGGACCACGCACATGGCATCATGCAGTGACCGCTTCGCCTCCTCCACGATCATCTTATTCCCCCCCCGAACCAAAATAGTCACTGCTTGGCTCTTGGCACAATCCTCAATCACCAGCATCCGTTCCTTCGTAGTCCCGAACGCCACCTCCCTCACTAACCCGGCTTTGCCCAACTTCTCACTCGATAACTCCGAGAACCTCGGCACGATCCTGCCTCCCGTCGCAATGGCGATCAGTTCGAGCTCCACCCCCCCGACCCACCTGACCGCCGGCAGCTTGTTCTGAAGCAATAAATGGTTCGCCTCATCATCGAAACCCCACTGACAAATAATCAACGTCGCCCCCGAATCCTTGCACTGCTGCACCATGGTCGTAAAATACTCTTGTTCTCTAGCATATAGCCTCTCGTAGGCCTCCTTGGAGGAGATATCCAGCTTATGCTTCGTCTTGGGCTTGGGGGGCTCAAAAGGACAGGTCAAAATCGCAATCTTCGCATCCTTAATCACCTTGGGCATCTGCGGGTGACTTATTTCCTTATCAATCACGATCCCCTTGATAAGTTCCGTGTCCTCCAACCTGCCTCCCGGCTTCCCCTCCACCTTGATCATATCAAAGTTCACGTCCTTCCTCTCCAAGTCCGCCACGGACAACACGGCATCCACGGCAATCCGCGCCATTTTCGACTTATGGATATTCACAATCTTACTGCTCAAAGTCGTCATTGCCGTGTCATAAAGCGGCTCCACGTTCTCCCGGCTAAACGTCACCGTGTCGGCTACAGTCCCCAGATGAGCCACCGCTAACTGACAGGCCTTCTCGAATCCCTCCGCTACTCGTACGGGATGCAACCCCCGATCCAGCAATTTCTCGGCCTGTTCAAGCAATGCCCCCGCGAGCACTACCACCCCTGTGGTCCCATCCCCAATCTCATCATCTTGCGACTGCGACAACTCAACCAGCAAGCGCGCCACCTGATGTTCCACGTCCATTTTCTGAAGGATGGTAGCACCGTCGTTCGTGATGGTAACGTCTCCGTCCGAATTGACAAGCATTTTGTCCATCCCCTTGGGTCCGAAGGAGGTACGCAGAATTTGAGAGACTGAGCGGGCGGCCATGATGTTGGACTGCGGAAAGAGGGAGGGAAGGAGGAAGGGAAGGAGGGAGGGAGGAAGGTGGCCATGATGTTGTGGAAATAGGTTTCCGAGAAGTTTAAGATGCGGGCGAGTGTCTTAACTTAGGGCGTGAGAAATGGGAAGTGTGGCCAACATCGAGAGGAAGGAGTGAGGAAGGGTATGGGGAAAGGCAAAAATTCAACCCGTAAGCGAGCAACGACGTGACGAGAAATCTGTAGACAGGGACAAGAAAAGCATGTACTCAAGCAGGCCCGAAACATGCTGCTTAAATATGCTCATATATGGGTCCGGCGCCACGATAGTGGTGTGATATAGAGGGAGACCGGCATCATCACACATCCGCCGCGACAACACTCATACACGATTCTCGGCGTACCTTTTGCGCCTCCAAGCCCTTGAGCCGGTTCTGTGCCTGCTGCTCCCGGAGGATGATGAAGGGCCTGCCGTACTCGTCAAAGACCAAAGACATGGCTGTGTGCTGAAAGCCGGAGGGTCCTTATTTTCGTCGTCACAAAGTTTTTGTTCTATGCAGAAAAGCCTTTGCTTCTTTTCGCTGGAGCCCTCTGCTTGTGCGTGTGATGTGACGACGAGGGTGAGACAGTAAGAATCAGACGCTAGCAAACACCTACATGAGGTGCGGATGGTGGCGGCAGGTCAAATCTCGGCTTGCTTTACGGACATGGCAAAGGTGAAAAGTGTGAGGGTGGGTGATGGATGGGTGTGAGAGAGGAGGTCATCGTTGGCGAGCTTTTTCTTCTTTCGCTGCCAATTCGCTACTACCCCGGCATAATTTCCAAGGGAATGTTGGAGTGCTCCCGATGTCTTACTCGTACTGGTCATGCATTTTCTTATGGTTTCTTTTCCTCCGCGCCCCCCCAAATTTACCCTGGCCATCCTTAAAGTACCCACCCGAAGCTTCATCAACAATCGCCCACGCCTAGGGCAACGGCCACGTCCTGCCATGACCGCGCCCATCCCCAAGAACCAGGCAATCGAGCTCGCCATCCAATGCCATGCAGCCACATATTTCGAGGCCGCAAAGGGCTCGGTGGACCATCAGATGCACTGGCTCCAGCTTGCAAGTACACTTTATGCCAAGGCCTCGCGTGAGCTCCGTGAGATGCACCCCTGCACGAAGCTCTCCCTCGCCTTATTTGTCGTAGCCACCGGCGCAATGGACAAGGCCTTGGAAGCCGTGGTATTGCTTCGGGATTGGAAAGTGACCAAGGGTCCTTGGGCGAGCTTCAATCTAAACCTGATAGTCCAAGCCACCCTCCATGAAGTCCGCCAAGCTGTTGAAGAAGCCGAACAAGACCAAGACGCCTCAGTCTTCGAGCACCAGCAAAAAATCGCCCCGCATGTCCTCAAAGATAAGCTCGAAGCCGGAATGAAAAACATCCTTGAACCGCAGCTTGATGGATGCACTCCTCTCGTCCGTTCCTGGCTCGTAGATCTCCAGGAAGAGCTTCGGCACACGGCAACACAAGCAGTTGCCTTGAAGAATGTCTCTGTCATCCCCTCCTTGTTAAAAGCACATGACTTAAATCGATTGCAGAATCCCTTTGTCACGTGGGTCTTGGCGTTATTGGCTGAGTTTGGGGCGCCGCCTGTGAGGAGGGCGTTGAGAAAGGTCGGTTTTGGTGGGGAGGAAGGGAGGGAAGAAGGGGAGAGGGAAGTGATGGAACAGGAGGTGGGGGTAGAGAGAAAGGCGGGGAGAAATATGGGAAAGAAGCAAGAGAAGCGTCGGCGAGAACAACAAGCAGAGGAGGTGGAAGAAGGAGAAGTAAATGTGGAAGAGGAGGAACCGGTGGCGCTGAAGAGGAAGCAGCAGCAGCAACAGCAGCAGCAGCAGCAGAAAGACAAGTGCAAGCACAGCGGAATAAGGGGAAGTCCTTGGGCTAAGGAAGCAGCAGCGGAGGCGGCCAAAAGCCGGCTTCAGCAGCAGGAAAAGAACAAGAAGGGGGAAGAGGAGAAGGAGGAAGGGATGGAAGGAGAAGAAGAACATGGCGGAGCTCGCTCCGGAGGGGGAAAGGCTGCGAGGAAACAGCAGGAACAGCAGGGAGAGGAAGGGGGGAGGAAGGGTAAAGGAGTGTCTCCGTCCAAGAAGTGCAGTGCTCGTGCAGCAATGGCTGCCGAGGAGCAGGAGCAGCAGCAGCAGCAGCGGCGCCCGCAGCGACCGGGTAGTCCCCTGGCAGCAATGGCATTTTCTACCTCTACCATTAATCTTCGTACCCGAAGCCAAACCTCAGAAATAGAGGCAGGTCCGTTGGAAGTAGGAGATGCCGTGTACGTCCAATCCGAGTTTCTGGTGGTGCCACGCGCGGTGGTAACGGCAGTGGTGGGAGGGAGGAAGGGGGGGAGGAGGCGCGTGGTGGAGGAGAACGGAGAAGAGATGATGTTCGACGTGACTTACGAAGAGGAAGGGAAGGGGGGGGAGAAGGTAGCAAATATGCTGCCTCGGCAATGCTTGACGCTGTTGGAAAAAGGCGCAGGGTTGATCGTGCCTTTCCCTTCCCCCACGCTCCAGCGGCGGCAAGAGCACCAGCACCAGCAGCGCTCTCAGGAAGTCAATTCTTCAAAAAAGTACAGTGCTCGGATGGCCATGGCTGCGGAGGAAGTGGAAGAGGCGGAGGAGCACGAGCAGGAGAAGGAGCTGCAGCAAAAAAGAAGAAAGAGGGTCGAAATTGCTGCTACTGCTACGCAAGACGAGCAGGGGGAGGAAGAGGAGGAGGGAGGGGTGGAGGACATCTTACCTAAGCGTAGCGCTCGAGAGTTTTGGACGCAGCCTCAGACACAAGAGCCCATGACGCAATTTCCGGAGGGCGAGGAGGAAGAGGAAGGTGGGGAAGAAAGGGAGAGGGAGGATCAAGAAAGCCAGGATAGTAACGGACGCAAGAAGGAGGAGGAGGAAGAAGAGGAAGAACAAGAGGAGGAAGGAGAGGAGGGGGAGGAGGAGGAATCAGGGAAGGAGGAAGAGATGGAAAACGCAAGCTCCGGTACCCGAGGAAAGGGATCCTGGATCTCCCCGTTACAGGCCCCGTTCGGAATGCTGAGGCGCGTGCTGGTGGGAGGGAAGACACAGACGTAGGAGGGAAGGGAGGGAGGGAGACACGAAGCTTGCGTCTCTTGAAAGAAGAGCCAAAGGAAATATCGAGAACATTTAGCAGAGAGGAAGAAAACACACAGAACGACCATAAATGATGATTGGATGACTCATGAAGTGATAGTAAAAAGGCGAGGTGAAAAAGAACATACTCATTGGGGGGGGGAACCTACAGATTAGCTACCTCTTACTTTCTTTGACTACCTGCGACCTGCGCTTTCTCTTATCCTAAATTGAACACTTATATTCGCCCCTTCCCCATCTATCTCGATACGATCCGCGTACACACGTGCTGTGCTAAACGCGTCCTCGTTCGGCATTTGCTCCAAAGGTGCGTCTAGCGTGTAATACACAATCCCGCTGCCTTCATCGTGCACAACCCGGGCTTCATGCGAGTGCCCAGCCAGGCACAATTTAACAAGGGCGGGATGCTCCTCGAGCGCATCTAAGATTTCTTGGAAGTTCCAAAGTAAACAATCCGGTTTGCATACGTCCGGGTGGAGGGGAATGTGCGAAAACATCACGACGTGCTTGCAACCCGCGCCCTGTGCCGCAAGTAAAGTGGCTCGAAGCCAGGCCAGCTGACGTGCGCCCACGCCGCCGCCGAAACGCACAAAGCGCTTCTCTAAACCCTCGAGGCCCAAGGGACTATTGCGATCCTCATTTGGGTTCCGGCGCAGGTACCTTTCCGCCTCAGTTCCCTCCGGGCTGTCGGGCGCTGACCCTAAAACCGAGATGTCGTACGTGTCAAGATTTACAAAACAGAATTTCGGATGGGGCGAAAAGGCGTAGTAACAGGAGTCGCGGGGCGGTGTTGGCGCATTAGGGAAAGCAGGCGGTCGTCGATCCCGAAAGCAAGCCAGACGGTTGGCCCACAATGCGCGCGAGGGGAAGTTGTAGAATTCATGGTTGCCCAAACAGTGATGCACAGAACAGTGCGCGAGAGGTTTGAACTCCTCCAACACGCGCGCCAACGATGCCTCCGAGCCAAGCTTTGTGGTAGTCGCGTGCCCGTCAACAAGGTCCCCTAGTTGCAAGACAAAGAAAGGTGCCGATGGCAATCGTGCGCTCTCACTGAGCCAAGCCGTAACGGAGCGTCGCAAGCCTAGCAATGTCGCGAGGTAGTACCTTTTCTTAGTCCTCGTGTAATTGTGCCCATCGCCTATGAATTTTGAAGAATGGAGATGGACAGTCAGTTTGAAATATATACATTCGCCCACCTTCTTTATATTACATAGGCTCGTTCCCTCTAACTCTTTGTCCATTCCTTTAAATTTCTCTGGCTATGCTTACCACGTTCGGCGTACTGCACGTCCGAGATGATACCGAATGCGAAAAGCAAGCCCCCCGCATTGTCGTCCATAGATAGAGAAACTGTGTGTGGTGTGTGTGGTGCAAGTGAGAAAAAAAAGGGACATAAGCTATAAAGTTTTTTGCCATGGCACGCTCCTGCGTTATGTGCTTCTTTATTCTAATGTTAACTACTTATTTATTTTTTAGATCTATGCTGTTTGTTGTACTTAAACACATCTACCCATCAATCTGCCTTTCCTCTCACAGAGAAACAAAAATACGCATTACACTGGGCCTACGCGGCTCTTTTGTCCCTTGTCCACGACATGTGTCGCAACCACCTTAGCAGGCCCCCCTTCTGTCACTTGCAACTTGAATACCACTCCATCTGTCCGACAGACGCCCTTGTCCTCCTCGCAAAAATACACTGCACTTTCCATCTCCACCACCGCGCCTTCGATCGCCGCCGCAGGAATGGTGACAATGGCCGATCCCCGGTTTGTGCTTTCCTTGTTGATTATGCCGCGTGTTACCGCCGCCCCGCCCGCGCCCACACCAAGCAATTGCCACTCGCTCGTCCGCGTCGCAGTAAAAGTCAAATCGCTCGGCACTTCCACCTGCAGTTGTACACTGCCTTGCTTCCCCACCGGGCCCAAATCAATCACCCGCGCCCGTCGCCGATTCAAAATAGACCGCTGTGCCTGCTGCTCCCCTCCCCCATTATTTCCTCCTCCCCCATTTCTACCTCCAGCCTCCGCCTTGAGCACATCTTTACCCAACGCAAACGTCGAGACCTCATTGGTCGCAACATTAAACACTCGAATCGCGTGATTGTTAGTGTCCGCGACCCATACTACATTTGGGTCCGTCGGATCAGAAGCCAACCCGCCCGGCTCCCAAAACTGCCCTCCTTGCTTCCCGTCGCTCAGCCCTGGCTTGCCCGAACCCACCAATGTCTTGACTGAGCCTTGCGCTGGGTCAACGAGCTTGAGTTTGTGGTTATACGAATCCGCGACGACGACCTGTGTCCCTCCACGGACGGTTGCTACAGCCAACGGGTGCTGTAATCGTGCCTTGGCTCCGTTTCCGTCCTTGTCCCCGAAGGCAAAAAGAGAGGTACCCAGTGAACCGCCTACCAAGGTGCGTGTCTTGCCCACGCCTTCAAGGCTGAGTTCTCGGACGGTACTGTGAAGGAGGGAGGGAAGGAGAGAGGGAGAAGAAGAGTGGGAGGATTGAGTGACTTTTGCCAATGGCGGGAAGAAGGCCCTCAAAAGAATATAGAAGAAGACAATGAGCGCTAGCTCTATCGCTGCTTTTTACCGCTTTCTTCCGCTACACTTCTGCACACACAACAACATACCTGGACTCTGAATCCGCGATATACAGCGTCTTCCCCCCCAAGGCCAAGCCTGACGGCTGCGCCCACGCGGCATCAATCCGGTTCCCCGCATTCGTCTCCGCCTCTCGCCCCGTGCCCGAGTAACAGCTTGCCTTGCCCGACGACACTTCCACCTCCCAAATCTGATGCGTACCCGCCATTGCGACAAGTAACGATGAGGAAGAAGGCTTCAGTACCACATCCCACGGAGAACTCAAATACTGCGCTTTCCCTGCTTTCCCCCCCGAATAGTCGAAACCCTGCTCCCCATTCCCAACCACCGTCGACACCACTTTCTTCTCCAAGTCAATCGCCCTGATGGCATGCGCGTCTGTATCACACACGTACAGCACGCGGCCATCCGCCGACAAACACACCCCTTGGGGGTTAGTGAAGCGTGCCGCATCAAAATCCCCATCTTCCAACCCTGGTTCTCCCGTTGCCGAACCCACAGCTGCAAGCAGCCCCCCGGTATTACGATCAAGGACCAATATGCGATTATTCCCCGAATCGCTCACAAAAAGCCGTGGCTGTTGGGGGTCCACATGCAGCTTGCCCGGGTAGCTCAATGGCGACCCAGCAAGGCCTCCACGGACAGAAATGGGTTTGGAAATCTTCAGGGGGATGTTGTCCAGCAGATCTTTCTCGCCGTAGAAGGCCAAGGCGCCCTCGATGAACGAGTCGACTTTTTCGCCGTTCCCTTCCCCGGGCCAGATGGAGAGGAGGTTGCCTCGGGGGCCAACGAGGACGAGGGAGGGCCACGAGTTGACGCCGACGGCGGTGAACATGGCCATATCTTTGTCATTGACCACGGGATGTTCAATTTTGTAGCGGGCGATGGCTTCCTTGATGTTACGCGTGTCCTTTTCGTTTTCGAACTTGGCGGAATGTACCTTTTGGGTGGGTGTCAAGTGCGTGGGTGTAAGAAGTGTGGTGAGTAGGACGAGTCAATCGCAGCGCCCTTTTCTCTCATCCTTTCTATTGCAAGAAAACACCTTCAGACATATTTTCCTTCACTTTTTGACCATGTCTGATGCTCCTCCTGACCCCGATACTCCCCACACATGCACGTACCCCGATGACTTGGAAGGGCTTATCTGCGTATTTCTTCTCCAGACTCGCCAAAATCGGCAGCGTATGCATGCAATTAATGCAGCAGTACGTCCAGAAATCCATCAATACCACCTTACCCCTTAAGTCCTTTTGAAAGCTCAGCGGGCCAGTGTTCACCCACTCGAGGTTCTTCGGGAACTCAGGGCATTTGAGATTGTACTTGTCAATGTCCTCCAGGTATGTCTGAACCGTCTGTGGCTTGTCCGGGTCCACGTCATCAGCCGATGTGGCCTGGGCAATGCGGGGCACGCGGTTCAAGGCCGTGGCAGCCGTCATGGCACCCGTGGCGGCGGCGAGGAAACCCCGTAAAAACTCCTGACGACTGCTGCCGCTGCTGCTCTCGGGGTTGGAAGTGGACGACGCAGATAGGGGTTTTACCAAGGAACGTGGTGGAAATTGCCTTAAGGCGGGGAAGGAGACGAAGCCCAAGGCGTCCTGCGTGGTGATCACCATGAGGAGCAGGAGAAGAGAGGAACGCATGTCGATCTCGGCTGGGTGGGGGCGTGTGGTCGTGAGGAGGCTCGAAGCTTGGGAGCCGTCCGCGGTGGCGGCAAAAGAAGCACGACGACAAGGCTGCAACAAGGCTGGTCTATCCCTGCAGGTTGTGTGTTGAGAAAGCGCGTGTGTCATTACTGCCAGCTAAGCAAGATAGACCTCCCGGCAAGAGGGCCCTCGGTCATCGACGAATCATCGCCTTGCTTCAACACTCAAACACATGCTTCCACACTGTTGAGACGTATACCAACCCACTCACAACCGCCTCTACAGCTATACACACAGGCCTAGGTCCAGAGAATATAGCATCATGGCTCCCTACTCCTTGTGCTTCGTCCCGCAGGCCTCCTCACTTTATTTCCCGCCCACACCCGAGCGGGCAACTGGCCTATCTGCTTCCATTACACCAGAGGACTACGACCTGGTCCAGAAGCAGCAGCAGCAGCCCCAATCCCATCACCGTCGTGAACTCTTTCATAAGGCCTTTGTGCTCGGGGGCCTACTCCTTGGGAGCACCGCGGTGCCTACCCCACTCGTTCAGCCGGGAGATGGAAGGTTGAATTTCGTGCCGGCTGCTGCGGGCGCGGCAGTCTTGGTTGACACTCCCCTCCCAGCTGTCGAAGTCCAGGCTATGAGCACGGGAAGGGCCGCTGATTTTATTAAGCTGAATTGCCAAGGAATTTTGAAGGCGTATAAGGAGACGGGTCCCATTCCCTCTTTTTTGTATCGGGGTGAGAATGTGAACAGGCCTTCAGTGATGAAGTGCTTGCCGGACCTGATGGACCCTACGACGTATGTGGAAGGCGAAGAAGCGGTCGAGTTTTTCGGGAAAGTGGAGACGGCGATGAAGAATTTACCGGTCAAGTACGTTGTGTGGTGTGTGGGCGGGGTAGGTGCGCTCGTGTATGTATATAATAATGTGTATGTTAGAGAGAGGGAAAGAGAGATCACAGAGAAGGGGGTAAAGGGTCATGCTATGCACCATTGGAGCCATTCTCACCTCTCGCATTTCCTGCATCTTGTGGATTCCTCCTTTACTCTTCTAACATAGGCCCAGCATCAGCCATCTGGCTACCAGTGACATGCGCAGGGCGGCTGCCTGGGGCACACCTGTATCAGTCTGGCCCATCGGTGAGTGTTACAAGAAAACAAAATAAAACACTCTTTTCACATCCCAGGAAAGAAATGCCTCTTCATGCTCGTTCCTGACTCCTCCACTCCCTCCCTCGTTTTCTCCTCCCTTTCCTCCCTTCCCTCCATGACAGGCGAAGAGATTCACTATGCGTGGCTGAACGACGCCCAAAACTTTTGGCCCGTTCCTACTGAGAAACGAGGCATCACTGTCAAGGACATTAGCGCGTGTATAAACAGAGAAATTCAGGTTGATAAGGGCTTGGACATGGCAGTGAAGATGGGTCATGAGGTGATGTTTCAAACGGGGGAGAACGGTTTCGTGGTCATCCCCGTTGCGTATGAGAGGGAATTAAGGGCGAGGTTGGGTTTGGGCTATGAGTAGAGAGGAAGGAGGGGAGAGACAGAGGGAGGGAAGGAAAGGGAAGGGAGTGTATATAGCGGGGGAGGGGAGGATGAGGGGGGCCGAGCGCATGTGTGTTGACTGATGATGCTGCCTTTCAGTAGCAGCAGCAGCAGCAGCAGCAGCAGCAACAACTATAGCAGAGGAAGCGACACCACCATAACAGGGGGGAACCAGCCATCAGAAAGAGGAAAAATATTCAGAAGAGAAAAGAAATGCGGGGTAGAAGAAGAGGAAAGCAGAAGGGAGAGCAAAATGAGGATTGAAAAAGTAGTTCCCCCCCTTCTTCTAATGGTTTTATGTCGATTGGTTTAAAAATGGATGGATGTAACTGCACTTTCTCTTAACTGTAGCATACCACCACCATCACCACTCACTGTCAGAAAATGTCCTCTTCCCATATCTATTTTACAAGCTGGCTCCCATCGCGGGGGTTCAAATAAAAGCATGTCTCTGTCGTGGACCGGTTACCTCCCCTCCCATCTTCACGGCGTCTTGTCCTGACCATGGCATCCTGCCAAATGAAACCACGCATCACAGACAGCAGCGGGACCGACTCAATTTCGTGTTCCAACCATTGAAACACAATCTATTACGCTATCGAATAATGTTTTGTACTGCGAGTTGCTGGGGGTGCTGGTGGCACATGATGACGGGCAAGGAGGCAGCCGCTGGAAGCATTTCCCTATTGGAGCGTTCGGGTGGGGTTTGAGCCCAGGGCCGGTGGGGAGGGTCCTCATTCACGACCATATTGGTGACGTTCATGCTCACACTCTAGTCCCCTGCCCCGCGCCCACACCAACCCAAGAGCCCTCCCCCGCTCGCGCCCAGCCTCGTGCCTTACTCCGCGGAATGATCCTGGCTACATTCTAGAGGAAGAGTTACCTTGCGGTTTAGCGGGTTATTGATGTCTTTTAAGCGAGCACGGTCTAAGCGCGCATGGGGAACTGGCGGCAAAGGCCGAGAAGAACTGAGTGAAAGCTTTTGTGAGAGCAGGAGATGTTGCGTCGGTTGCTGTGAAGAGCTTGCAACGGATTCAATGACCAGTGATGCAGCTCATGCCAATAGAGGTACTGTTTGTGTATGTGGGAGGGTAGACAGGCGCGTGGGTAAAATGTATAACATCGCGGATAGAACATCTGGGAGTCCCTACCCCAAAACTGGATCCCGGAGAGCCATAGCCGTGCGAAAGGGTTAGCTGTCCCGTGGTCGAACAGGAATCGTGCTTGCTTGCTGAAATGAACACATTTATTCGTCACGCGATAGGTTGTTGAGCAGGCTGGTTGGCGGATGGATAGAAGGAAAGGTTTGCGGGGGCACTCCACACGACACTCGAGCCCCGCGCCATCCTCCCTCACAGTTCACTGTGTATGGCATCATCCATCAATCATTGTCATCCTTCGCGTCGACGTGCGATTCCATGCCCATCAAAATCCAAACCTCACACCCTCCCCTACATGAAACCACCACAGACTCAACACACAGCCACCATGCCAAGAAGTGGGGACGGCAAGGCGGGCAGCGGCTGCACGGTCTTGGCAGGACAAGAAGAAGGGAGGAAAGAGAAGAAACGTGACCAGAAGGAGCAAGAGGAGGCGCTCCCCCCCCTCCCAAGTGCCTCAACCAACAGCACCAACACCAGTAGCAGCAGCAGCAGTAGTAGTAGCAGCAGTAGCAGCAGCGGCACCGGCCAGGACGCCACCAAGGGCGAGCTTTCGGTCGTCCGGGATGAGACAGCAGAAGACCACTCCCAACGAAAAGACGGCAGCCGTAGCAGTGGTAGCAGCAGTGGCAGTAGCACCTACAGCAGCACCACAGCAGTAACAGCCACAGGAGAACCGGCTGCTGTATCACCATCTTCTCCAGCGCTGGTGATCGCTCCTGCAGTGGGGCGAGGAGATTCGTCGGCGCAGCAGCAGCAAGCTTCCCTTACCGCCAGCGGGAAGAGTAGGGGGGAGTTTGATGGTGGCATCGGGGACAGCAGCAAGGGTAGTGATAAGCGTGGGCTTGATTCTGACACGCATGGTGGGGGTGTGGGCGAAACAGGGAGAACAACCGATGCCACCGAGCTGGGTGCAATGCTGAAGGTGACGGGCGGCACAAAAGCAGCGGAAGAGGTGCAGCCACGGAAGCAGCAACAACAGCAGGCGCAGCAGCAGCAGCAACCGGCAACAATGTTAGCGCCGCGAGTGCCGCTGCCACCACCACCGGTACCGGCGCAGCGGGAGTGTGAGGAGCAAAGAAGTGAGGAGGAAGATTTGAGTGCGTCGGAAGAGGAGGAGGAGGAGGAGGAGGAGGAGGAGGACGACGATGAGGAGGAGGACGAAGAAGAGGAGGAGGAAACGAGTTGGGTCAGTTGGTATGTCAATTTGAAGGGGAATGAGTTTCTGTGCGAGGTGGATGAGGAGTATATACAGGACGATTTCAATCTGACGGGATTGAGTAGCTTGGTACCGTATTATGACTATGCCTTGGATATGGTTTTGGACGCCGAGTTACCGATAGAGAGCATGACGGAGGAGCAGCATGAGTTGGTGGAGGGGGCGGCGGAGATGCTATACGGGTTGATTCATGCGAGATATATTTTGACGAGTCGGGGCTTGCATGCCATGGTACGTGCGAATCACCGTGTGTCTGCTTCTATTTACCTCTTTTGTATCTTATCTCCCTCGTCCCCTTTCCGTCTTTATCGCTTTTCCCTCACCATTCTTCTCCCAGGTCTCTCACTCTTCTAACTCATTCTTCTAACTTGTCCTCCTTCTCGACTCTTTCTCCTATCTTTCCGTCCGCCCCCCCCCCTCCCTTCCCCCACATAACAGAATGAGAAATTCCAAGCCTCCCATTTCGGTCGTTGCCCCCGTGTTTTTTGCGGCATGCAGCCCGTCCTCCCCATTGGGCAAGCCGACCATCCCCGCGTCAGTACCGTCAACGTCTACTGTCCTAAGTGCCAGGATATCTTCGTTCCCCGCTCCACCCGCCACGCAGTCATGGACGGAGCCTATTTTGGCACCACTTTTGCCCATCTCTTCCTCCTCACTCACCCGGACTCCATCCCTACGAGGCCTGAACAAGTGTACGTCCCCAGGATATATGGCTTTAAAATCAATGCGGAAAGTGTGTATTTCTCCAGGGCACGGCAAAGGGAGAGGGAGGAGAGGGAGAGGGCAGGAGGGGGAGGAGCAGGGGTGACGAGAGGTGGAAGCGGTAGTGGTACGGGTGCAGGAGGAAGGGGAGTAGGTGGAGGACGAAGGCCGTCGTCGGCTGCGGCGGCGGTGGGGAGGCCACCGCAGTTGGGGACGGTGGGAGGGAGGAGGGTGTTGCGATAATGCGACTTATGAGACAAGGGAAAGAGAGAGAGATACCAACAATTGGATAACATAGAAAGATACACGGGCGGATGGAAGAGAGAATGTTGAAAAGGGCTTGAGAGAAGGTGGTGTAGTGTAGTATAAGAAGCGAGTGATCGTGGGAGGGACTGGGGGTGGTGTGGGGGTAACGTGGGGAGTAGTGCGCCGGTCTAGGCCGCAACCAGAAGCCGAAAAGGTTGCAGAAGAAAAATACATAAAAGAATCAACAACAAAAAACGTTTTCATGCATATATCATTGATGCATGCGTGCTCCACAGAGAAGAAGAAAGCTTCCGTTAAAAAAGCTTCAACTTGCCGATCGGGTCATCGTGTGGTCCTCCTCGTTGGCCGTGTCCCTTCCCCAACTGCCCATCTGCTATATGACAACCACTCGAATCATACCTTGCTCACGGCCCACATGACCATTATGTCAACAGGGCCGCGACTGAGCGTCTGCCTGAAGCCCCCAACGACTCCTTTCGAACGGGTATAGAAGATAAGCGCACTGGAGCCCGCAAAAAACGACCTTTGCATATCGCCGCACGAGTCTCCTATCCCCCCACCACACCATTAGCGACAGCAAGCGGTAGCAGGGAGCGCGAGGAAAGTTGTTCGAAGCAGAACGACGTGATGCGAACGGCCGTGCTTCAGTTGTACCGTGATTGCTTGCGGGTACGTATTCATCCTTCTCTCCCCAATGTGTCGAGTACCTCTCAACACTCCCTCCCACCCATCTTGGCTACTCTCGAGAAAAAGCACCCTAACCACCACCAGTCCCTATACAACTCTATCTATCAATCAAACAGTCGGCGCGCCGCATTCCCACTCAAGAGCAACGGGATATCTGGCTCCAATACACCCGAGGGAAATTCAAGGAGAACAGGCGCGTGACCGACGTCCGCCTAAAGCGGGCCCTTGAAGACGGACAAGAGCAACTGGCCCGCATGAATTACTTCCACGAAATGCGCGAGATACAGCAGCGGCAGCAGCAGCAGCAGCAGCACGACCACCTTGCGGCTCCACCAAACTCTCGTCGTCAAATTAACCACCACCAGCAGCACCACAATCATCATCATTCACCCTCCCACGCGCACTCGACCACCCACGGCGCAAGTTCTTCTTCTCCTTATAAGCACTTTTCAATTGATCCAACTGGTGGTGGTTTATTATCCTGGAGTTTATCCACCTTCCTCCACATCCACCTCCCCGGGATCCAAGAGGAAGACTTGAAACGTTACGAAAAGGAGCTAATAAAAGATGGTTTTGATTCTATGGCTATGATCAAATATTTAGAAAGAGAAGATATCAGTACTTGGAAGAAGGCACATCGACGGGCGATGCTTTCAGCGGTTGCGGCGATGAAGAAGGAGGAGGGGTGAAGGGGGACGGGGCGAGGGAAGGGTGAGGGGAATGGCGAACAATTCGGGTCATATGTACAGGAAGGTATAGAGAAAAGTAAGAAGCAGTTGAGCATTTTCAACAATTCCAAATTTCGGAAAAAGCTAAAAACCACCCACAACAAGCAAAGGCGTACCCGAGGGGCTACCGAAGTCGTCTCTCTCTTTTATTTTTTTTGTGTTTTCTGGTCATGTTTTACTTGTTTTCTGGTCATAGGTACACGAAGTGGAGATGAAGTAGACCGAGGCCGCGACATCGCTCGATTTCATCCTCCTCTTCTTCTACTCTCCTCTCGACTCACCCCTTCACCATCACTCACGCATTCCTCGTAATTCTTCTCAGTATTGTTTTTGGCTCTCAACTGGTCGTGCCGTGAAAAGTTTTTTTTTCTGTGAGTTTGCCTCCTTTCTCTTTCTCTAGCCTAGGCTCGGCCACCAAGAGGCCCAAGGCGGCATGAGTATAAAGTTGAACTAGCTTATGTTTTGTGTGTTTATGCGGACGCGAGTCCTTCTGGTGCCTGTTGCGGCGATGGTCTGAAGGGCGTCTCCTTGTCGGCGCTGTACACTCACTTCTATGTATCTAATACTCCTCCCCTCTCGTCGTCTTACGCACGCAAAAGCTTAGGCTCATCGGCATGCTTCCCCTCACCCGCACCTTCACCACCTTCCTCTTCCTTGCCCCCCGCCGCCTCAGCCGGCAAATCTCTCGATAAAATCTTCAAGCCTTCAATCGGATGGGCATCGATGAATATACATGAATTGGGCACGAATTCCCCCCGGAGGATGCCCTTGGCAATGACATTCTCCACCTCCCTCTGAATCGCCCTTTTCAAAGGTCGGGCACCAAACTGAGGGTCATAACCCACGTCGGCAATGTACTCCATGGCTGCATCCGTCACATCCACCTTGATGTTCCTCTCTGCCAACCTGGTCTCCATTCGCTGCAGCTCCAGCCGCACCACGCTCTTCATCTGGTCCTTGCGCAAGGAACTAAAGATGACAAACTCGTCCACCCGATTCAGAAACTCGGGTCGAAAGTGTTGCTTCATCGCATCACCCACAACCTCCTTCATCTCCGCATCCTTCTCCGGATCCCCTCCCAATGCTAAGATCGCATCCGAGCCGATATTAGACGTGAAAATAATGATGGAATTCTTGAAATTTACCGTGTTTCCTTGGGCGTCGGTCAAAATGCCATCGTCGAGCAGTTGGAGCATCACGTTGAAGATTGTTGGGTGGGCTTTTTCCATCTCGTCGAATAAAATGACGCTGTAAGGCTTGCGGCGGACGGCGTTGGTGAGTTGACCGCCTTCGTCGTAGCCTGCGGAGAATGGGAGGGAGACAGGGAGGGAGGGAGGGAGGGGTTTGAGTATTATGACGACTGCGAGGGATCGATACGGATGCAGTCATTACTACACACACATACACAGGAAGAAGAAGTATACACCTCATCCAAGCAAGCAAGACACGGCGTGCATGTGTGGACCAAAAGCAACCGGGTGCCAGCACATCCCTCCCTCCCTC
>AFGO01000017.1:0-25511 GCA_004335405.1 Nannochloropsis granulata CCMP529
TCCCTCCCTCCTTCCCTCCCTCCCTCCCTCCTTCCCCAGCCCGAATCCCGCCGAGTTTGCGGACCCCATACAATTTATCGAGAGTGTCCGCGGTGCTGGTGAGCACTTTGGCATCGTCAAGATCATTCCTCCCGAGGGCTGGTCTCCCCCCCCTGAGGCCTTGAACCTCTCGTCCACGGCTCCTTTCAAGACAAGGCTGCAGAGCCTGCAGTTTTTCAAGCAAGGGACGGGATTTGCGGATGGAAAGAAATATAGCTTTGCTGAGTACGAGGCTATGGCGCATACATTTGCGGAGAGGTGGAAAGAGGCGAGGTATGTGAAGCAAGGGAAGGAGGGGCCGAGCTTTCAGGATCTTGAGAGGGACTACTGGAGGATTATCGAGACGGCAGAGGAGGTGGTGGATGTGGAGTATGGGAATGACTTGGATACATTGACATACGGGAGCGGATTTCCACGGGCAAAGGACTTGATGGTGCCGTCGGGAGGAGAAGGGTCGGAAGAGCGGTTTGCGACTGAGACGATTGGAAAGGATAAGGAGGGGAGAGGGCGAGTGTTTGGCACGCCCGAGTACTATGAACGGTGCGGGTGGAATATGAATAACCTCCCCCTCTGGCCAGGGTCCGTTTTAAGGTATATCCGTGCCCCACTGAAGGGCGTGAATGTCCCGTGGTTGTACATGGGGATGCAGTTTGCGACTTTCTGCTGGCATAATGAGGACAACTTTATGTACTCGATTAATTACCTCCACAAGGGCGCGCCCAAGCAGTGGTACTCCATCCCCGGGTCCAAGGCAGACTTAATGGAGAAGGTTATGAAGGGTTTTTTGCGCGAGGTCTTTGATAACAACCCGGATTTGCTCCACCACATGACCAACCAGTTTCATCCCGTCCTCTTTCACCGCGCCGGTGTCCCTGTCTTCAAAGCCCACCAGCAGCCCGGCGAGTTCATTGTCACCTTCCCCAAGTCGTTCCATGCCGGGTTTAATTACGGGTTCAACGTCGCGGAAGCTGTCAACTTCTCCCCCCCTCACTGGTTGCCGGCCGGCAGGGAGGCCATTGAGCGATATCGGAGGTTTGCCCGTGAATCGGTCGTCTCCCACGACCGGCTGGTTCTAACCCTGGCGCATAACTTGTGTCCGGAGTGGTCAATCCCGTCGTTAAGGGCGTTGTTGAACGACCTGACGTTGATTGTGAAGGAGGAGGAATATGTAAGGAATGAGCTGAGCCGTCAGGGGTTGAGGGTGGACGTTGTGCCGATGGATAAGTTGCTACCGAACAATCTGAAGGAGATGGATGATGTCTCCCTGGACTACGACGAGAAGCGCGCGTGCCTGAGTTGTAAGCATGTGTGTTTCTTGTCGGCCGTGGCGTGTGAGTGTAGTGAGTTTAAGGTGGCGTGTTTAAGAGAGGTGGCATTGCTGTGCGATTGTAAGATGGAAGAACGTTACCTGATGGCGTGGCACAGCATTAGCGCCCTGTGGGGAATGGTCCGCCGGGTGGACGACTACTTGAAAGCTCGGCAGGAAGAGGTGACGAAGAAGGAGAAGGAGGCAGAAGACGAAGCGGGTGGCATCACCACAAGCGATGGGGAGTCGTCGGGTGGCGCTCCATGAGAGGTGGGGATAAAAAGTAGAGGAGTGTACATGTAAAATGCCTCGCAGAGAGGGATCATCTGTATGTGTGTATGGGAATTGACTGCGTATCGTGTGTATGTATCTTTGTGTTCCCTATGTATTTGCGAAGGAGAGTGAGAGGGTATGATGGCTTTCGTGTCTTGCCATCCTCAGCCCTCCGTAATCCTTGACACCACCAACAAGAGAATTGCTGGAAAAGAAAGGACAATAACATAAATCTATCATCACTGTATACACAGCTTTTTGCCTTGATACAATTGTAACTGGTCTGTGGTCCCTATTTCTTTCTCATGTCCTAGCTAGCTTAATCATCCTTCTTATTGCCCGGGGCAGCCTCCTCTTTCCCTGCAGTCGAGCTGCGAGTCCTGCTCTTGCTTCCGGGCGGCGTCGTGGGCCAGATCAGCCCCGCACACTCCACCTCACCTTTGGTGGCCAGCCGGCCGGTGGGCTTATGCCGCCACTCCCCGTTCTGGTAATTGAGGCTGTCGAGTCCTGGAGGGATGCCGTAGGTCTTTTCGTAGTCGGCCTGGGAGGTGGGTTTGCTCTTGATTGCCAGCTCCACAAAAGCCAGGAGGATTGAGGCCAAAAAGAACAGGACGCAGAATGTCAAAAAATCGATCTCCATCGTCGTGTGTAGCTTGTGGTGTGTGTGGGTTGTGGGGTGCGCGCGGAGGGGCGGAGGGGAGAAGCAAGCGAGGAACAACGTTGGAGGCGACCGTTAACGTATGTGGTTTTGAAGTGGAGGTGGCTCTGGGTTTAGTATGGCAGGACAATGGATGTCAGAATGTGGTCAGAGGGAAGGCAAGCTCGGGTCGTTATTGTACGCGTGGCTTTTGACAGGGGGCACAAAGACATACACAAAAAACACGGCGCACCCATCCGATGCATCTTCGATTTCAACGGCTCGGCCCGGTTCAAAAAATCGTCTGGTCAAAGTAAGAGGCAGGAGGTAAGAAAAACAAAGTGGGGTCTCTTTTATATCGTGCTTGCTATTTCTTGCTTTCAACCTACTGCCCACTGTTGTCATTAGCCATCGTCGTTCTCGCCCCCTCTTTTGACCTCATCACCCGCACCGTCCGCCCCACCCCCTCCTCTGCCCTCCAGAACCCCAAGCCCTCCAGACCTTCTACTATGCCAACCCCAAATTTATCGCGTCGTCTTAAACTTCTTCACCTGCTCCAACAGCTTTTTTGCCTCCGCATCCGTCTCAAAATGCTTACGAACCGGCTCCAAGATACTGTTAATCGCCGCCGTCACAGCCGGCTTGAGATCCCCTGGATGAATCTTGCCACTCATGTAATCCGCCTCGAACTTCTCGTACTCCGTGTACTCCTCACTCTCCCCGCCATGAAACGCAATTACAATCTTACCATAGTACCCAAACACAATATGCTTCACGTAGTCCACAATCGGGTTTCCCTCCACCACCTCAGGCGGGCAAAATGCCTTCTTGATCTTCCTCTTCAGATCCGCCTCGGAGTCCTCCATAAAAATCGCGCTGTCCGGGTCCGACTTACTCATCTTCTCCTGTCCCTCCTTCAAGCCCATCAACATGTGATGCGACAAAATCACCGGCTTGAACTTTATCTTGACACTGTCGCAATACTCACGTGCCAGCATGTTCACCTTTCGTTGATCGAGGCCCAACTGACAGATGTCGGCTTTCAAAAAAAACACATCCGCGCACTGCATGCAGGGATACATCACCTGCGCCGCGCTCATCTCCTCCGTGTCCTTCCTCCCCATGATCGTACAACACCGTTGAATCCTCGCCAGATTGTTCAAGCGGGCAATGTCCATCACCCTAGACCAGTACTCATTCGAATGGGCATTAATCTCTTCCGAGGCCCACAAAAACTCGACATTCCTCATGTCCATCCCCACCGCCCGCCAGATCTCTATCATGTACTTCCCCACCGTCTGAATCTTCTTCAAGTCCCCCCCCATCTTATTATTCAACAACGCAAACCAATCCGCCACCCAAAACTTAAACACACACCCACACTGCGTCAATTTATTCACATTGATCGCACGCATCACCCCCTGAGCAATATGCATACGCCCGGACGGCTCAAAGCCATCATACACGATCGGGTGCGGCTTCTTCTCCAGAAGCAACCGCAGCTCCCCCTCCTGAATGCATTCCTCTCCCACGCTACGGGCCAAGGTGAATTTCTCCTCTAAAGGCAACGTGGAAACGTAATACTCCTTGCCTTCAACCAGCCCGTTAGGACCTCGCTTGACCATGCCGCTTACGGATGGCCCGATTGCTGAGGAGGAAGAGGTCTTGCTACCATTAGTAGGCTTGGATGAAGATGAGGACGACGAGGAGGAGGACGAGGAGGAGGAGGGTTTTTGCGTGACTAGGGTTGGAGGAGTAAGGGATAGATGGCGTGTCATGATGAGATGTGCAGGAAGAGCGTAAAAGATGAAGGGAAAGGGGTTCCCACGCGTACAAGACCATGCATAACTTCGACGTGCGGCTTGCAGCACTTCCGTCCACAAGAGCTGAATGAATGCGCGCACAGGACGGGAGGCAGTGGAGGAGGGGAGGAGAACGAAGGGAAGGGCAAGCACTCAATATACGTACCGCCAGGGGCCTCTAGGACCGTGAAGCGCGCCGTGGCCTGTACTGAGAAGCGCTTGTCGACCGACATGGTGGACTGTGTTTGTGCGGAGAAGCATGTGTGTGGTGTGAAAGCTTGGTAGGAGGAGGCTCGAAGGCGGCCGGGAAAAAGCGGCAAAATTATAACAATCCAAGCCTGCCAAGAGGTCAAATGTATTGTTGCCCGCAAGAATCGATAGCACATGCTGCACCCAAGGTAAATGTGGATGTATGGGTGCCGTGCTGTATGTGACAGATGTGGGAGAAGGCAAGGCAAACGTGAAGAGGCATGGACGCCGTTCAACTCTGGGGATGGTGCGAGCGTGAGCGCCTTTGGCAATTAGGAGACAAGGACTGCCAAAGTTGGAAGAAATCGAAAGACAAGGGCAGAACAAAACAAATAGACTTGGAGCCTAGGACGAAGGGGCGTGCCACCGTTGTGTAAAACAAAGCAGAAGCAAAGCGACAGGGCCAAGCCAAACCTCCCCGTACCCAGCCCTCCCTCCTTCCCATTCGTTCTCAACTGATTTCATCATTTGTGCACGGGTTTTCTTTCCCTTTTTCCCTCAACTGGTAATCCTCACTGTTTCAACTCGAATTCCCCTACTCGTATAAAAAAGATGGCACTGCACTTCCTAGCTCGCTAGTACTGCACTAGGGCCCTGAAGCACCTGCCCACCCTCTCCCCCGTACGCCACGCGACAAACCTTCCCCCTTCCCTCCCTCCTCTCCATCCATCCATTCATCCAGATCAATCGATCAACTGAGTCTACGGGCAATCCGCCGGAGGTCCATCCGGGATAAACACCTGAATTCCGTCCAAGGATTTGGTCAACGTCACTTGGCACCCCAATCGAGAGTTTGCCGAGGCTTCCTCCACCCAATGCTCCTGTAGTAGCTCGTTCTCCTTATCCGTCGCCGGCTGCTTGTCCTCCACAAAGTCGATCCAGGGGGAAGGAATCTTAACGTGGCAGAAGTGGCAGCAGGGGCCTGTGGAGGATGGATGAAGAGGAAGGATGGAGAGGAAGTGAGTAACTACTCTGAGAAGCAGAGAATTTGGGCCCTGGCACCAATGATGCCGCAAAACGACGCTAGCAAACCTCTCACGCTCAGGTGTTTACACCACTAGTAAGTGTTTGCTGCTCCACTATATCTGTAGTCGTTATTGCCAGGGAATTTGCCGTCCTCATTCCCTCTCTCTTTCCTCCCACACTCACTCACCTCGTCCAAACAAGTCCTCCGTCCACCGTTCCGAATGCTTCTTCTGCTGCTCGGCCCCACCACCCCCACACCCTGACTCTAACTCGATGTCGTGCATCTGTGCCACATCCAGCAAGCTTTGTCCCACTCGGCCCGGCACTGTTATCCTCAAACCCTGGTGTGTGGGAGGAGATAGGGGACTGCGTGAGTGGCTGACTAAAGCCTCGTATATGCCAACGGCGCCCACCCTCCTTCCATTTTGTTTCCCTTAACCCATACACACACATTATGCGTACCTCGTGGTTGATAAAGGTGACGTTCACAGTCACGTCCTTGACCCAAGAGAGACCTCTGCTGCTCCCGGTGCTCCCTACGCCGGCCGCCCTCGCCGCAACTGCTGGCCCGCGGGCCCCCACCACCAGGGCCTGGCGGAGCATCGTCTTGGCCAGGAGCGTCGATGCCATGGCTGCCTATGTGTATGCGGCAGGGTGTTTTGTGTGGTGTGAGCCGGGGCTGAGGACAAGACAACATCATCAAGAATGGAGACAATTCTTGCTCGTTTGCCTCTATGCAGTGGGCCGTGCTGCTCTGACAGCCAACACCATCAAAAGTGTCTGGCCCGCGCATTAAGAAGATGAGTGAGACAGCCGACGTAGCCGAAGGACGCTTGTGCATGCACCAAGTAAGACCCCAAAAGTTGGGCAAGGATCATCATGCAGCTTGCGGTGCGAGAACTCTGATAAGCCGAGGCTTGATTGCCCTAGTGCGCGCAGTAGTTAAAAACAATAACCAACAACAACAAACAAACAAAAAACAACAACGTACTTTCGCTCATTTTTCATTCCAAAGCTCATTTCTATCAAAAATTAGCACTATGTATACGACAATGCCTGCGCCAGCATCACCATCCCCACCATCACCAAAACCCACTTCATTCCTTCTCCCCACTTTTGCCCGCCCTCCCTCGCCCTCGTCCTCGTGTCCAACACCGCCTTCTCCAATGTCGCTGCGAAGGCATCCAAGCCAAACTTTTCTTTCACGTGCTCATGTCCCGCCCTCCCCATCTCCTCCTTTGACTCCGGCTTCCTCAGCAACCGAAGCATAGCCTCCGCAAACCCCCGTCCCGTCGCCTCACACAAAAAACCGGTCTTCCCATCAAGCACTGTCTCCAGAGGCCCTCCCGACGCGACTGCCAATACAGGACTCCCTGCATACATGGCTTCTAAAGGCACGATCCCAAAATGCTCTCGGTCAGGGGTATACAGCACTGCCAGCGCCTCTTGCAGTAGGGTGGCCCGTGTGGCGTCGGAGATGGAGGGTTGGAAGGAGACGCAGTCGGAAAGACCGAGTTGTTGAGCTTGGGATTGAAGCTCTCGCATGTACTCCTTGTTTTCGACGACGGCGTCGTCGTACCCGCCAGCGATGATGAGGCGGAGGTCCTTCAGCAGACTTTCTTGATTTGATTTTTGGTCTTGTTGTTGTTGGAGATGGGTGCGGACGAGGGCGAGGGCTTCCAAGGCCAGGCCAATATTCTTCTTTCTTTCAAATCGATTCAGAGAGACGAAGGGACGGAGCTCCCTTGTGATATTTGCCGTCTTTCCTTTACGTGCTGCTTTTTCCACTGTTGTTGTTGTTGCTTTTGGTGGCACGAAGCTCTCCAAGTTGATGGCAGGGTAGATCACCGCCGGCGTCGCATGTCGAGCCGGCACATTTGGAAAGGCATCGGCAAAGACATGAGCAGTAAAACGACTATTGACCGCAATGAGAGTAGCGGCGCCTGTGGTACTCTCCTCGATCCTATCCAAAGGCGCGCGATAGCAGCGTTTAATTAACGAGGCTCGGTCCGTGCAGAGGAGCTTGTCGGGGAAGTGGCAGTAGAACAAGACAGGGAATCTCCACAAGAAGCGCAGTAAGGGCACCATTGCTGAGACACCGTCGCAAAACACCACATCTATATGTTCGTGCTGCTGTTGCTGCTGCTTCCTATCCTCGTTCACGCGGCGGTGCCACCAGCACAACCCCCTCATCCTCGTCAAGAGCCCCACCACCAAGGCCAAGTAGAGCATGCGGACCACCGCACATAGTGCTGTAAACTTACCAAGGATTTGCCTGGGCAACCAATCCCCGGCCACGCGCACGTGCGGCGCCAAGGGACCGTCGCCCCGAGTCTCGGCAAAGCAATGGGTCGGATCGTGGTGGGTTGTCCACAAGGTGACGCGATGCCCGCGTTGCTGTAGGGCCACAGCAGCGTTCACCACCAGCTGCTCCGCCCCGCCGATGCCCAGGTCAAGATGCAAAAAGGCGACGTGCAAGGCTGGTGGAGTGGCTGGTAGGGCTGAGGACGAGGAGGCGAGTGGGCGAAGTCCTTTTCGCTGCATTTCTCGAGCGAGCGCGTCTTGGGAGGGGGCGTCCCTGCGATGGGCCTAAGGACCGATGTGTGGTCGTGAAAAGGCGGGCGAGCTCAAGCTGGTGCTGGCTGTATGTAGATGGATGGTCTTAGCGGCGTTGAGTGATAAGGAGAGGGCATTATCATAATGATGATGGATGATGAGAGGTTGAATCTATATGCGCCGAGTCTGCCCTACTGACCTTCCTACACGCAACACGCATATGAGGAGCGATGCACGACTTGTCCTTATGCTGCCCAGAGGTTTAAAGCAAGCTGATCGCGGTTCTGCAGCCGCTTTCTAATGATCGACTCCTTCCGACTCCACGGGCATCGACACCATGCTTCCCTAGCCAACCTACCCACCCAGCGCCCCTTCCACTCCCTGCACTCAACAGGACTGGACCGCGCACGCGCCACATACGTCCCAATCCAACAGAGCCTATCAGTCTCTGTGTTCGTCGATTGGCTCGCCCAAGCCGTACACATTCTGCGAGAGTGGCAGGAGCATCCAACGCCACACATCCAGCTTGCCGTAAGCATGCCTTTGCGCAAGTGGAGAGTCAGCTCGTCAGAAAGCGTGGGGAATGGGAGGGCCTGGAGCATATGACCGAGAGGCAATCACACACACAAGAGGGTCATGAGCGCACCGACGAAGAGGTACATCAGTTCAAGCAGCAAATTGGAAATGTAGGAGGAGTGGCTGCCAGGGATATACCGTTTCTTCGTTGGTTGGGGGAAGCTTTATGGAGTACAGCACAAGAAATCCACTTGCCCAAAGAACAAGACGCCATAGTGCAGGCCCTACTGGGTATGGTTGAGGAAGGGGCAACAGGACGACTGGGAGAAGTGGGGGGAATTTCAAGATTTTTCCTCCCTGCCATTCCAAAGGGGGCTCCTGGTATGGTGTTGCGGGCCTCTTTAACTCCTCTTCTTCAATCTGGCCCATGGGTGCTTTTTCTTCCTCTTCCTCTCTTCTACCGGCCGCCACCCAAGAGGAAAAGGCACAAGAAGGTGTGTCGTGGATGCAGAATGTCCATGAGGCATGGCGGCTCCTGCAGTGGCCAGTGTGGGATCTGTTCCTTGGTATAGTAGTGTTTGAGGTTGTCTATCTTGTCCTACAAGGCGAATGTGAGAGAAACGGAGAATTGGCTGAGGGAAATGGACAAGACGAAGAAGAGGATGTTAGGAGAACAGGGCGGTAGAGGGACTGATAAGGAGAAGAAGGGTGGCAAGGAAGACGAGAAAAAGGAAGAGGAAGAAGAGGAGGGAGGGATTGAGGGTAGTACATCGCGCACGCCTGTGGAGGAAACTCCCGAGCGACCATCAGTGTCCTAATCGATAACAAAATCCTTATGTTGTCAGCTTGCTCTGTATATTATATATTATATTAGAAATCACTTTTGGCTGGGCCGCTTGTCCAAGCCCGCGAGTCCGACATGCATGCGGCACTGAATTGTGTTCGCCTTTTTCTTCCACACAAAAATAAGATGGTGATAAAGACAAAGACCATACAATCCTATGAATAGCCTGTATGTGCACAGAGCAGAAGAAAATGAGACGCAAGAAGAAAGAAAGAGCAAGTAGCTCTGGGGCGTAGGGGTGCTCCGGCCATGTTTGAATTGAACGTTACATTTGCTTTCTCGTGTTTGCCATCCCTCGCTCTGCAAAAGCCACGCACGCAAAACCCACGCCTCGACCACACAAACACAGTGCAGTCAAAGCCGAAGTCTGCTGCCGGCAGATGCCGCGCTTAAGAACGGCTGGCCGAATCGCCCTCCTTCCGTGCTTCGTCTTCATTCTCCTTTCGCAGCCACTTCCCTGCCGTTCCTTCTCCAGTCTGTGCCGCAGCTTTTTGCCCGATCCTGGCGCTTTTTCGAACGAAGCACAATGCAATGACAAGGGCATAAATTGGCCACAGGAGCATCAATTTTGCCTGCCGGAGAATTGGGGGCTGCAATGCGGGGTAGGTTATCTAAGAGATGACCATGACTGGCTTGTAATGGGAAGGACTTCGGCACTCTCCTTCCCTCATCTCTCTCTAGCTTGGCATATACATCACGTAAAATATCAGGCAGCATATTTGAGTCTGTAAATTTACAGCTCATCATAGACTCCTTCCCTTTCTCCTCCTATCTCAGACATGCCTCCAAACGTGCTACTTCCTTCCCACCGTCAACAACACCGTCTTCATGCCCTACAAGTACACCTTTCCTTCCCTTGAATCCTTCGCGCAGACCTGCGATGCCCGCACTGCGGGTAGTAGTTATAACGAGAGCACGCTGGGAATTTACTGTTGTCGGCCCTGCAAGCTCTATCGCCTTGTCAACGAGCGCTGTGGCTCCATCCACTCCACCACGGCCGGGCAAGATCAAAGCTGCTTCCTTGAAAACACAACAACTCAAGCTGGTTTACCCACTCTCCGCACACAAAGTAGTTTGGACAACTCGGAGGCGGCCCCTCATTGGCTCTTCATCCCTCCTACTCCCAACCGTGGGATTGAGGATGCTCGGACCAACGCTCGTATGTTTCAACAAGCCTGGCGTTTGGCCATGGACCCCTTAAGCTACACCTCTCCCATAATTGAAAGCAGCAGCGGCAAGGGTGACAAGCGGGAGCATTCTACCACGAAATCTATCACCTCCGGCGACGAACAGCACGAAATGCAGCACCATTATTTCAACACTTCCATAATTCCCGGCAAGATGGGGTTGACCAATGTGGCCATCGGCATCAATCAAGCCAATCACCGCTCGCAGCACCATGCTCATATTCACTATGCTGCTTTTCCGATTTCCTTCCGAAAACACCTGCTAGATCAAGTTAACGTGCTGCAACCCACATCATCAGGACAAACGACGTGCACAATAGCGTCCGGCCTGAAATATGGCGAAAAGAACGTGACTTATTATGCGTGGTTCTTTCCGTGGGACCTTGCAACTACTGCTGCGGCAGAAGAATCAGGAGAAGGAGAAAGAGGAGAAGAAGAAGCAAGTGGAGGAGGAGGAGGAGCAGGAGGAGGAGCAGGAGGAGCAGGAGGAGCAGGAGTGATGTGGGCGTTACGCGATCTGGCTTTGCGACAGTGTTCCCCTCTGCTCGAAACACTCGTCAAGGACGCAGAGGGCAAAACAATCGTCCGACCGCCCACTCTTCCCTTCTCTCCTCCTACCTCTAGCCCTTTTCAGGGCGACGAAGACTTTTTAATGGGTCAAATTGCTGTTATCATCGCCCCCGCTTTCTGGCTCGATTCAAGCACGCAACGTCCTTCGGGTCACTACGTGTTAATGGGGTCCACGTATTCAAACTTTCATGCTGAGAGTTTGTTATGCACTCAATATGGGATTGATGGTGATAATACCGGTGCTGAAGGTCAAGGAGGAGGAGGAAAAGGAGGGTGGGATCCAGTGGTGGACTGCCCGGCTACTGCGATAGGGTGGCCGAAGCCGGAGAAGGGGGGGAAGAAAGGGACTGAGGGGGAGAAGGAGGTGGTGAAGGTGACGGGGATGGGAAAGGCTCTTTTGAATCAAGGAGGTGGGGAAGTATGGGGTCCGTTGGTAAGGCGCGGGTGTTGATTGAATGAATGAAATGAAAGATAGGTACAAATTAAGCAAAATTTTCATGAAATTCAGATGACAAATTAACAAATCTAGAAAGAGAGGAAACGCCTGGCCGGCCATACTTTATCTTAATCTTCCTTTTGATGTTATTTTACACACCTGTCATTTACACAAGCACCCGCAGCTTTCCTCTTACCCGCGCCATGGTAAGAAATGCATGAAAAGCCGACAGACGCTTCAACAAGCTAGGCTGTCCTACCCACCTATACGCATTTTCCTTTCTCCCTTTATGTGTGTAAGCCATATACATCTACCATCCAATAATTACAAAAGCTATACAACCACAACTCGTCTTATGCACTTTTACCATTCTCCGCCTCCACCTCTTCCTCCTCCCCGTGACCGTCATCACCAACCCCGCCACCCAGACAAGGCCAATATTTCCGATGCACCGCAATCGTCCTCGCAATCGCCTCCGTCGCCTCCTCTCTAATCTCCCCTTCCTCTTCTTCCTGTTCCTCTTCCTCCTTATCCCCCCCTTCGCCTCCCTCACTCCCCATCAAACCCCCCAAACAAGCCTCCACACATTCCCCCAACACACTCAACCTGTAACCCCCCTCCAACGCCAACACCACCCTTCCCTGCGCGCTCTCTACCTCCCGCACCAATCGTCGCGTCATCCACCCAAACCCCCCTTTCCCAGTTACCTCACAACCGCCCATCCCATCCCCCCTCGCCCCGTCGAACCCCGCCGACACCAAAATCAACTCCGGCTCAAACGCCCTCGCCACAGGCAACAATATCTTCCTCCAAACCTCCTTATATTCCCTGTCCCCCATCCCTCCCTCATTCCACGCCACATTTATTGTGTACCCCTCTCCTTCTCCCTCTCCCACCCCTTTCGGTGAACCCGTGCCCGGAAAAAAGCTCCCATTATCATATCTATGCACCGAGAAATATAGCACAGACCTATCCCTCCAGAACATCTGCTGGGTCCCTTGTCCATGATGCACGTCCCAGTCGCAGATCAAGACTTTGTTGACACCTAATCTTTGCCGGGCAAATTGAGCGGCGATCGCGACGTTATTAAGGAGGCAGAAGCCACGGGCATGGTGTGCTTCCGCATGATGCCCGGGGGGGCGGATCAGGGCTAGGCCGTTACGGAGGGTGGGTAGAGAATGGGTAGAAGTAGTGCTGCTTCTTGTTGTACTGGTAGAAGTACTACTGGTGGTGATGCTATAATTACTGCTCTTTTCGGCTGAGGAGAGTCTTGGTGGTGGTACTGTGTCCTCCTCCCTCCCTGTCCTTGCAGAAGCAGATGACTGCCTCGATCGCGACATCATGACAGCTTCCACCAAGAGCATTAATCCACCCGCTGCTTTCCGCGCACACTCAATCGTGTATTCGTTCAGGTAGACGGAGTCGAACTGTCCTGCTTCTTCTTGGAGGCGTGTCATGACTCTGCCCGTCTTTTCTTCGTCCTTCTCATTGCCCTTCCCCTCATGGTTGGTGTCAGAAATAGTACATGAGAGAGCTTCCAACCTTCGAAGTCTTTGCAGGTAGTATGTACTGTGCACGCTTTCCAAGGTATCGTAGCACGCCCCTTCCGCACGTTCTAGCAGAGTGACTTTATCGAGCAGGCCCTGACTGGCGAGGTGCGACATGATGGCTTCCACTCGCTGAGGCCGCTCGGGGTGCTTGCGTCCAGGGTGGTGATGTCGCTGGTGCACCGCGTCGTAATATAATCCAGTACCGCCAACGGGACAGCAATTTTTTGAGCTTATTTTTGTCGCAATGGCGGGCGCTAAGTGGGGCTGAGCAGTATTCTCGGCGGCGCGGGGTCGCTTGGCCCCTAAGCGGAGCGACCGGTCTGCTGCCTCCTCCACGAGAGAAGAGGAGAGCGGCCGCATGAAAGGAGATGATGGCGTCTCAGCCTTGTTCTCCGCTACATCGTGAGTGTGTACTGTTGTCATAATCTGTGTCGCAGCTAGAGCCGTAGCGGTGGCGACACCCAGCAGGCGTGGGCAGGCGGGCAGGTCAAGGAGGGCAGCGAGGTCCGTGTTGCTGGTACTGCGGTTGGTGCTGGTGCTTCTCTTGCCGTCCCGCTCAACAATTATCACCCCAGACGCTGTCATCTTCACGCAATAGCATCCCACCTGCATTGATTGTGGAGATGGTAGAGTGGGTTAGAACCTAGATGGGGCTGCATTTGGCACAGGCGTGAGGAAGGATCGGGGCATGGGAAGCGACCACGTCTCAGATGCACCTCAACGGCTCACCGGGAGGTTTAGAAGCACGTTCCTTGCTTTGTATGTGTTTTTGTCGTGTATTTTGTGTCTAGCACGTACCTCGTTAAGCTCTTGTCATGAGTATGGTGTTGTCCAAGCATTGTTTCATGTCAATTTTGTGCCACTGGAGTTCCTATCAAAGTCCTCCGCTTTCGCTTTCTCCATGAAATGTGGCACGTACAGCCCCCGACGCCTCAGTTCTTTTTCCTTTTCATCCCACCAAAAAGACTAAGCAACTATGGATTCCGGCGTGAGCCGCGTCCTGTTCTTCTTCCTCCTAGCTCTCCTCGTCGCTTCGGCCGCTCGGACGCGTGGGGGCCACCGCCGCAGATCCCCTCCGCCTCCTGCCTCATCTTCCGCGCAAACGCCGCTTGTCTCGCTGCACAACTGGGGGTATGCTTACTCGTTTGAGGTGACCAATTTCGTGGCGCCCACCACGATTTTAGAAATCCAAAGCATAGTCCATAATACTGTGCTATATCCCAGCCCTGTACGAGCCCTTGGCAACATTCACAGCGTTACAGCCTGCGTCGTAAGCAATGGTACCATTGTAGACATGCGGGGTATGGATAAGATTTTGAGACTGAACAAGAATAGCCAGGGCTCGCAGACAGTGTCAGTGCAAGGTGGTGTTACGTTGATCAATGTACACAACTATCTGGTCGGTCAAGATTTGGAGCTGCCCTTTGCCGCTGAGATAGGGGACGCTACAGTTGGGAGCCTCACAAGCAGCATCAGCAAGGACTCGGGCGTGGGTGACCCGGCGGTGACGGGCAGCCTCTACAAGAGCATCGTAGGTGTGACTTACGTAAATCACATGGGTCTCTTGGTGACGCTGACAGACGCGGACAACGCCACTGCCTTGGCGCACTTCAAGTCGAGTGAGGGCCTTCTCGGAATTGTCGTGATCGTCGACCTTCTGGTAAGACCCGCAAAGCTCCTGACCTTTACAAACCGGGTCCTGCCCACGGCGGAGGTGTTGAACCATCTAAGTGACAATTATTTTCACGTTAACGCTGACACCAACTATTGGTTCTTGCTGCATCCGGAGTACAGTCTGGTGCAGGAACGCGCGCTGGCTGAACAGGGAGCTCAGGAGACGGACCCCGTGACCCTCAGCGTCATAGTCAATGCGACTCGTGCGTCCTTTGCTAAGGGAGTGCTAGCCGTGGCCTTAGTTGGCAAGAGCGTAAGAAATGCCCCTATGCGATGGACGACCTACAAGCACAAGATGGTCAATCATTACGGTGCCCTACCCGCTCCAATCGGCAACGCCACAGTGGGCCCGCGGTTGGATTTTACGTGGTTTGAATATCCTATCGAGAAGTTCTGGGTGATTGTTGAAGCATATATGGCTTTTTGGAAGGAATTCAAGGACGCGCATAATGATTTTGAGCCTGCCGCTGCTGCCACGTACTTTGTGCGGCGCATTTCGGAGAAACCGCATGGATGGTTCAGTCAAACTGGGAATGGGTTTGAGAATCCTGGCCTCTCCTTCACGCTGGACCCTATCTATCACGACCCCAACGATCCATTATGGCAGGAGTTCTTGCAAGAGTCGGTCAAGTTCGCAATAACGCATGGCGGCCGCGTGGCATTGACACAGACGCGTTTTTTGACCCGCGAGGACTTTTTGGGCGCTCCTGGGAATGTGGCTCTGGAAGAGGCACCGAACGCCCGATTCACCAGTGCGTACTTTGCTCAGTTTGTGAAAAAAAAAACGCCTGCTACGCCGCCGGGTACGACGGAAGTGCAGAAAGACGCAACGTAAAGAGGAAACTGTAGCTCGGCAAAGATACTATCTTGTATGTAAATTTGCTTCTTTTCTCCGTTTTGTCGTGACGATTAAATTTGTGTGAGTGTACCGCAAAATCCCGTTTTGTGCCCGCCAGCCCTCACCATGAGCACCCTTCCGACTGTTATTCTGCGGGAGGGAGCGAGTGAATCCATCAGGCCCGCCGACGAAGAGACAAATATGCACACGAAATGTACGCACGCATACAAAAAAAACAAAGTATCACTTTCCCCTCCCGCTCACTGCGTTTGCCGATAGACCCACTGTCTTTGACTGCTGTTAATCTTTTCTAATTCCTTTCTCCCTTCTTCCTCGCGTGCTCTTTTCTCAAAACGCCTACATCTCTCGCAGTCACCCGAGCTTACACATCGCCCTTAAAACGCACCACCTTACTCGAAAACGCGGGCTCCGCACTCACCACTTGCGCCCCATGCTCCGCCGGACTTGTGATATACACCTGTCCCTTCACGCCAACCGCCTCTGCCGTCCTCACCATTGCCTCCGCCACCGTCCAATCGACGCGCTCACTCAACCGCTGCGCAAAGATATCCCCCGACGCCCCACTCGTAATCGCCATCACAGTCGGTCCCGCGCCTGACAAAAAACACCCATTCGCACCCGCTGCGTTCGCAGCCTCGATCAAAGGGTACAGATGCTTGTAGACGGCTTTGCCTCGCTGAGGCTGGTGCAGTGCGTCCTCAACGCCGATGTGGAGATTGTCCATATTAGACGATGACAAGGCATTGACCAACCACGCTACCCTTCCAATATTATATACGGCATCAGTCCTCGAAACCGTCTCGGAAAGCACCCCGCGGGCATCGCTTGTCTTACCAATAAAATCAGGAATGAACAAGACAAGCTGAATCCCCGGAGGCGTGTTGACGCGCTCACTCGTCCATCTCTCCCCCGTATGCAATCCCAACTGAATCCCACCGTAGATCGCCGGGGCGACATTATCTGGGTGTCCCTCAATAGACGCTGCCAATTGCAGCAACTCCTCCGACCCCCAACACGGCAACTGATGCCCCGCCAGCACCAAGCCCGCAATCAGCCCGGCGACAATCGCAGCAGACGACGAGCCCAACCCACGCGCATAAGGAATGCGGTTAATGCAGTGATACTTCAAAGTTGGCATAGGTTTCTTGGCAGCGGCAAACGCCGCCTTCATACCCGTAACCACCAGGTTGGTCTCATCCCGAGGCACGTCATCCGATCCCTCACCCTCGGCAATGATTTCAAACTTATCGGCCCGTTCAACCGTTATCTCACTCCACATATCCAATGCCATCCCAATCGTATCATATCCCGGCCCCAAATTCGCGGACGTCGCGGGCACTCGTACGGTGACCTTCCGGCGTTCCTGCCCCTCACTGTGCAAGTCTTCTTCGGCCGTTGAGATTCGCCCCATGCGTTCTTGCATTTTTCGTTCATGTTGGTGAGGGAGTTTGATATTGGGATGGGATTGACGGGCTTCATCCAAGGCCTCGAGAATGGCTTTCTTGACCGAGTCGTCGGGACCCTGAGGAGAAGAGAGGTCGGTGGGGTGGGATGTAGGGGGATGAGATTATGAACGTGTTGCTCTGGGTTTAGGAAAACGACAGGCACTCCTTGAAGGGTGGTTTGCATCCGATATCGACAAGAAGCAGGAGTCATGCTTCACTGAGGGACGGCGAGCAGCTCATATGCTGCATCAAATTACGAGGGATAAAGTCAGATTAGGCGCGCCAATTCGTGTGAGACTATCCCTCCTTGAGTCATGCTCCACCTGCACCCTCACCCGCAAGCCAAACGCCGTCGCTATCTTCCCGCCAATCTTTCATCCTGTCCAACCTTCTCCATGTAACCCTCAGCACGCCAAATACACAGGGCTTGGGTGCAGTCCCATATCCCTATCAATTGCCACATTGACCACCACATACCTGTCCCTTCTCCTTTCGTTTTCTTAGCAAGAGGGCCACCGCGCCCAAGCTGGCTGTCAGGGCCGCACCCACAAGCATGTCCCCCGCTCGGTCGCCGAAAGACTTGGGCATGGCTCCAATCTGTGCTCGGGATGAGAGCTGTAGGGTAGTTGTGGAGGTCGGGTTTTGGCTGGTAAAGCTTGTGATCAGGATGACGCTGCTTTCTGCTGTCCGAACGACACGCCTTCCCACACCCACAGATCCTCCCCGCGCGACCGCGCCAGGCTTAAGCGGGAGCTAACACACTGCGCTAGGTGTGCCAGGGATCCATACGAGGTCGGTGGATCAAAATGGTAGCAAGAAGATAGCCTGACCAGCCACACCACTGGCAGCACTTTCCAAAGGAGTCCTGTCGCCGACTCGCGCTTTCCTTCTAAATTAACCGGCCATATTGATTCCTGTTCCGGCTCACACCATCACATAACCCAGCACGCTCATGCCACATTTTTTTCAATCCCACAGTTTACCACAGGGCCCGGAGCGTGACTCAACGACCCCTGCATCATACGCTGCCAAAACAAAAGCCACCACAAACCTCCCCACCGAGCGACTCCGAGTCCCCACCCTTGTAGCTCTCCTCTGCCTCCTCTCCCCATACACCCACACGAGGCGAGTAGTGCACGACTGATTGGTTTTTTTGACGCGACATCCCAAATTTTCCATGTCCTCTGCCTCTTCGTCGTGGAACCGGACTGGAGCTGCCACTCCTGCCTCAATTCCAAACAGATCCCAGCAGGAGGCCTTGAAGGAAGAAGGCCGAGGATTGGAGACCTCAAGGGTGATGGTGGGGGAGCCGGGGTTGAATTTGCTGGTGGAGGGAGGAGGAAAGGGGGGAGGAGCAGGAAGTGTTCCATCGTTGGGACCAGTGGAGGTGGGAGGAGAAGCAGTGCAGGCCTCGGATGACTCCAAGCCCATCTTCAAAGACACTGCGTTTCTAAGTACGTACCTCAATCGACTGCTTTTTTCTATGTCGTGTAATTCACTCAATCGCGTTGCGGTCTTTATTGATGCTTCCCGTTAACTTCACGCCCACATCCTTAATACTCCCCTACTTCTCTCGACCACCAAAACCACAGGACCCGAGCGCATTGTCCTGCGCATCCCGCCAGCCAGTGTCAATAGCAAGCTTAGGTGAATGAAAGGATATAAAAAGCATGCTACATTAAAAAGATAAGACGATCCCTGTCCAAGACGCATACACGTTTGTCATATTTTGCTTTTGACCCGAAAATTAAATGAAAAACACGCACGGTCTTCCTTCATCCATCATTCGAAAAAATGTTGAGGCATGTCATTACAGCAATGCTTTTTGAGCATCGCTCCCCTCCCTCCGCCCCTTCCTTGCGCCTATTATTTTTTTGGCATCACCTTGCTGCTGCCATTTTTGAGGAACATACCCACCACACTGGTCATCGTCTTGGTTTTCTGAACTGATTCCCGCACGTTGGGCCCATCCCCGTTGTTCCCGCTCCCCTTCGCTCTCCCTCCTCCTCCTCCTCCTCCTTCCTCCGATTTACCTTTCCTCACTCCCCCTTTCCACATCCCGGCCCCCATCCGATTCATCTTCGCCAGCCGCTGCATATTCTTCTGCGCCTTGACAATGAACTGCTCTTGCTTGATCGCCTCCATCTCGACGAGCTCCATGAATTTCTCGCTTTCGGCACTGAGGTCCTCGTAGGCCTCTCGAGGGAGGGAGAGTACTTCGGAATAGACTGCGGCGCGGACATTGAAATCGTGGTTGCCGTCGGTCGTCAAGGCGACTTGCCCGAACATTTCACCTTTTTGCAGATTGCTAGGGGAGGGAGGGAGGGAGAGAAAAGGAGGGTGGCGGATGATTGGGTTAAATTAAGAAAACTCATCTCCCGTTCAAACGTGTGTTCGATCCCGTTCCAACGTGTGTTCGATATGGACAGCGGATGAAGGTGGACAGCCTCAAGCACACAGAAAACTGCACAGAGAAGAGGAAAAAAATAAAAAATAAAAAATAAAAAAATAAAAAAATAAAAAGATCAAGGCAGGTCCAGCCACACCTCCCTTCGCAAAGCACCCACCTTATCACATTGACGCTGTCCAAGGTAATCTCCAGCTGCCCATTTTTGACAAAATAGAGAAACTCGCCCTTCTCGCCAGTTTTCAAGACGTGCTCCCCCGGCATGTACATCGTGGATTGCAGTGTTTGCATCAGGCCGATAATCGTGTTCAGCTCCAGCTGCTTCAGCAAGGGAATGTTTTTGACAAGCTCGCGATTGAGCAATAGAGAAAGGCGCAACTGAATAGCGGGGGGGAGGTCCGTCAAGATGCCTTGCTCAGAGTGCTTCGCACTCATATAGTTATAAAAATCCAAAATGATCCGTTGAAAATATGCGGGAAGCTGACGCCTCTTCATGTAGGTGATAATGCGGTCCATCAGCTGGCGCTGCTCGTTTTTGTCTTGATCCATGCTCTGAAGCGCGGAGCCCGCGCTACCAATCACATAGGCGTTCAAGAAAATCCCTACCAAATAGCAAAAAATGGTGAAAATGGCCTCAGCCATCCTCTCCGGCGGACTATAGGTTTCGATTGAAAAAGTTGTCTGTACTGTCCAAAGAAAACAAAGAAAGTAGTTGAGGACGTCCGTGTTGTGGTGGTGGTCAGCGCTGGGGGTCCACTCAGAGCTACCCAGGCCCTGGCTGATGGAAATGTACCAGTACAGACATGTGAGCACATGCCAGATCCAAGCTAAGAGCACAAAGGTACTTAAGAGACGGAGCATGGAAGGCGTAAAGAACATGGCCACCTCCTTCGAATCGATGTAGCGCATGAGTCGGACTAAGCGCAAAAGCTTGACGAACTTGAGCGCGAGGAAGACGCGGACCAATGTGGGAGAGAATGCAGACGAGAACCCACTGAGTGGAATAGAGGAGACCAGATCAAGAAAGAACCACCCCCGCACGTAGTGATGCGCAATGGCACGCGGATTGGTTTGCAAAATGCCTTCTGACTCGTAGTAAGCCGTGATAAAGTTAAGAAACACGTCCAAGCAAAACACGACATCGATGGACAACTCAGACCAGGCCTCGATCCCGCTGCTATGGGTCGAGAAAGAAGCACGATAAGGTATGCTGTAGCTTGTCCATATGCCTAAAACCAGCATCAGAATGTCCCAGCGAATGCGCCACCGAGCGCCGGGGTCGATGATCCAGGTACCGCCTTCTTGGTCTTGCGCAAGCAGCTTCCTCTTTTCGGACGTTCGCAAGTCTTCGCACACCAGCTCGACGTACGAGTTGACTAAATTCTCGGTCTCGCTCAAGCTGCTTTTGGCATCAGCTCGCTGCCACGTCCGGGGAGACCAGGCCTGGGCGCGTTGTGTGGTGGCGCGATTTTTGGTTTTGATTTGCCGCAGGACCTCGTCCGTGACCGTGAACTTCTGTTTGACAGCTGAAGTTCTTTGAAGAGGCAAAGGAAGAGGGGTGATGAGAGACGTCCGACGAGCTCCTGCTACTGTCGTGGAGGTTCGTCGGTTCCCAGCGGCGACTTCTGGTCCCTTGCTGGTGCTGGATACACTAGTAGCGGCGCTTGAAAATCCTAATGGTGACGGGCCTGCGACAGCTATGCTTGATTTCCTCCGAGCCGTCGCCGTAATAGTCGAAGAAAAAGCCATAGAACTCCGACCTGCACCCGTGGGAGAGGAGAATGTTGCTCCTGTGGCATCGGGACCGCTGGCGTTGGCCACGACAGCCATTTGAGCCAACCTGGCGAAGGTGGAGCGAGAAGGAGGGGCGCTTGGTGGTTGGGTTGGTGGTTTGGGGGCGGGCAATTGAGGAGATGGTAATTGAGATGGGCTAGCAGTAGCGGGTGTGGGGCCGCTGTCATTCAAGGACGACTCGAGCATGGAGCTAATCATACTTTGGCGTTTCATGGCTAGTGTGTTGCCTGTGGTGGTGGTGACGCTTGGGGAAATAATCGTCTGACCCACCATCCTCTGCCGGATACTAATGGGGGTACTTATAGGACTGGTTGCCGGCTCGCTATCTCCACCGCTGTCGTCATTGCTGAATGCACCGCTCCCATCCCCTCCAGGCCTCCCCGAAGGCAAGGATGTCCCGTCGGTAGAAGCGCCCTCGCCTGCTGCCTCCTCGCCGGCTTTGGTGGGCACGCTGAAGTGCCTGGCAATTCTGCCAATACCAATCATCTTTCGGCTGGCTTCCCGAATGGTTTGTTTGCTTCTGGAGAGTGTGGCGTCGGCAGGGATCACCACGGCCATATCTCCCTGCGTGTCCCCTGTGCTTCCTCCTGGTGGAATGCCGACAAAAGCCGGAGGTGGTGGCTGTGAGGGTGCCCTATGATGATTTGCAGAAGACCGGGCTTGCATTTCATCGATACTAGCACCGCCTGACAATAAACTCTCGGAAGAGCTTTCTTGAATGGGCATCATTCCCATGGGTGGCTGTCTCGGGGGGCGGCGCTGTTGACCAATCTCCTCATGATGTTGTCGTGGCGTCGGTTGATGCGGTGGTGTCGGTGATGAGTGGAAAGGAGGTGTCCCCGGGGGCTGCCGCCCATCCATGTTGCTTGGGCGTGGTCTGCGGCTACTACAAGCCTTGTTTGGAAGGGAGGATGAACGGAAAAGGAGAGATGAAAAAAGAGTGATGCGAAAAGTGCAGAAATTGGCAACGAAAATTATGCCGTGCTCTTGTAGAGTCTCGCCTGGCGCCAGGGGTAAGTCATTACTGCACACCGGATCTAACACTTATTACCAAGGCCGGCGTCCTCCTTACACCCAGGTCTGTTTTGGCGTGCCAAACCTGAAAAATAGATGGCGTGGGCACGTAGAAGCCAAAAACGGCAGTCAGGAGGTCGATGATGATCCGGGCATAAATGTGTTAGACCCGCACAAGCCCCGAGATGGTTCAAGAGTATGACATAACATATGAGTGCCCCGCCCACGGGGTTGTGATGCCCTGCACGGTACAGTGTCGTCCTGCTTTGACACGCGCAATAAAAAGCCTTCCCCGAGTATGCACTCGAAAGAAACAAGTCAAGTCAGGTCATTTGCTAGCAGTCTCTGTCTTGCAACAGCAGGTTCTAAGCAGTCCGTCCGTCATATGACGCTGTCCCTTCATTTCCATAAACAGGCCTGCCCGGTGCCCGCACCTATGCCATCACGACGAAAGGACCACTAGGCAAGCAAAGCGATAAGGCTCCCTACCCTTCATTCCTCTCCCACCATGGCCGACGACGCCATACCATCCCCCTCGCCAGCACCAGCAGCACCACCATCTGCCACGACAGACAAGGCTACGACTGTAGTATCGTCCTCATCGTCGTGGGAGGACCAGGAAGCCTCGATACCGGACATTAGCGCAGTGCTGGCCAAGCTTTCTTTGACCGAGAATGAAGTATCGAAGGAGCAGGAGCAGGACGACGACAGGGACAAAAGATCAAAGATAAGAGCTGCCGCACGAGCATCACCTCCACCAGTATCGACTTTGGCACAACGAGCAGGTAAAGCCAGGATAAGACAACAACAGCCAGAACCGCCAGGACGGGCCCCGGCAACACCTGTACAACGCCGCAAGCCGCCGTCACAGCAGCATTCACAGGCTACGCCTTCCCCCACCTTGAGTCGATACGGCGCGGACTTGGGGGACATTCGAGGTACACTTAAGCCAGTATAATGTTTTTAGCGATGGAACGTTGCGTCTTGAGTGTGTGTGCTATTGATGACGGAAGTAGCCCTTCCACTCGCCACTTTTGATGTTCCCCCAAGGCACATGACACGTGGGCCCTGTTCTATCAAATTCTCCTATCGCGACCCTCACAGCGTACTCACCTGGCACTCTTTCCCTCTCTCTCCCACCGGCTTTCCATTCATACACATATACACTCAAATGAATAGACGTGGTTCGCGACCTCCCCCCGGAGGACGTCTTGGCCCACGGCCTCTACCTCTGGGGCTTTACCCCCTCCTGTTCCTCCGCCACCGAGCGAGAAGCGCTAGTCAGTCCCTGGACGATTGTCGGGGCGCTTATCACGTGGTTGCCACCGCATGATACGCGCGCGGTGGCCATGTTTTATTCCATCCCGACAGCTAATCGTGCGTTGCGGCAAGTTCAGGCGCCGGCGGGTGTGACGGCGCAGAGTCTGAAAAGGGCCGGGGCATCGGTCCAGCAACAGGCTTTGGCAGGTAAAATATATGAGAAAAGAGAGGAAGCAAAAACGGAGAGAAGACATGTAATGGAATGAAGATGTTCTGAAAATGTATTTTAAGTACTGACAATTCTACATATACGCGTACGCGAACAGCGGGACTGGCTATCCCCCCACGCCCCAAGGGCGACACGGCCGTGCCCTCTCGTCTCATTCTGGGAGCGCTTGGCATTCGTTCCCCCAGCAGTACCCGACCTGCCATCGATGGTACGGCGGTTGGAGGGGTGAGACGGTCAAACAGAATACGCGAGCAGCAGGAAGCGGCAGCGGCGGGAAAGAGGGAAACGGCAGGGGCTCGTGCTCGCAGGGAGAGGGATGATTGGGTTGAGGGAACTGACCTACCGAAGATATGTAGAGGCAATCCAATGTAAAGAGGAAAATAAAAGTCTTTTTGGTCCATATACGTGTTCTTGCTGCTTACTCCTGTCTTGTACGCTTTCGAATTCGCGAACTTATGCTGGCCCATGCAATAAATATTCCAGCAACGGCTCGGCTCGGATCATCATCATGGGTCATCATGTCACACTGGTGCGTGAGTCGTGCTGCCTCTTGTGCTTGACAACACGCGCCTCTGGAGTGAAATCTCAAAACAACCCAAAAATTATCTTCGCACCAACCCCTTCTTTGTATCCAACATGCTGCGCAGGCGCTTGTCGTCATCCTTGCCGTCAAGACAAGCAAGCAATTGCGGCCACCCCCTTTCTCCCGCCCCGTCAAACCCCATAACCAGTCCTGCCTCCATCACTACCACAACGCAAGCATGTCCATCCCTAACATGGGCTCCGCCCTGTCCGAGGAGGAGTTCCAGCAGTTGCAGGACGTGGTGGCCTCGGCGAGGTAAGGCAGGGTCTTGTGTTTCTTCATCACCGAGCTTGGTCCTCTTTCTCCCGGGAGCGGCGATGAGACACGACCATCTCTACCCTTCAATGGGCAATGTACAACCTCGTTTCCATCCCAAGTACCTTCAAAGCCCCTCCACATATCTCTCCCGCATTTTGCCCTCCATAATTCCTTCAACCTGATGAATACTCTCGTCACACCACAGTGACGACACCACCAAGCCGCAGCTCGCCCTGTCCTTCTTCAAAGAAAGAGAGACAGGCAAAGGCAACAGGAAAGCCCACCTTTCCGCCTCACAGCTCTCTCACCTCGTCTCTCTCACTACCTCCTTTGGGACCAAGAAGTCTCTCGTTCTCCTCCTCGGTCCCTACCTCTGCGCCGATGTCTCCAACTACAAGGCCATCGTCGATCTCTTTCCCAACACATCAGACGTAAGTTCTGTGTTGTTGTACCTTGTTGAGTGTCCGGGTAGTGCTATTCTTGTCTTCATACACGTACATTTTGGAGAAGGAATGGACTGCTCTGCAAAGTCCGGTGGCAGGTGCAACCCTCCTCCGTAAATCTACACACCTCTTAATTTATCACCACCCGCATCAACACATCAACTATACACAGCGCACAGAAATCACGAGTTTTTTCATGGCCAACAACCCCGCCAAACTTTTAGGTGATCCATCGGCATCCTCCACCCGCACCGACCTTGGCTCTCTCAACCTGGCCGCTGGTGCCGCTTCTGCCGCTGCGCACACCAGTGCCAGCAACAACGGCAGCGACAACGTCTTTCCTGTGCCACAGCCACGTCGACGAGAGGACCCCCAGCAGCAGCAGCAGCAACAACAGCAACAGCAACAACAGCAGCAGCAAATCAACCCCTTGAGTGTGGCCTCGGGTATGATGCAGACACCAGGGGTGATGGGCTCGCCAATGAATTTAAGCAGTAGCAGCGATGACGAAAGCAGCAGAGACAGTCGTGGGGGGGGAGGGAGCGATGATGGTAGCAGCTGTAACGGCGGGGAGAGCCGGGGGGGGAGCACACTCAATTCGCAGGAGGACTTAG
>AFGO01000018.1:0-10857 GCA_004335405.1 Nannochloropsis granulata CCMP529
AAAAGGAGGGGAGGAGGGATGCAGGGAGAGATACAGATATAGATATTTGCAGTGAAACTGAACTCAAGTGTACTTGCTACTCTCCTTCCGAACCCACCCTCTCTCCCTCCCTCCTTCCCTCCTTCGCTCCTCCCGTTCGTCCTTTCCTCTCTCCCTCCTTACATCCACAAGCTCCTGTGCCGTCACCCCATATCTTTGCAGCAAGGCTGACCGCAAGTGTGTCTGCCACTTCCCAGACAACTCCTGAATGTCGATGTCGGGTGTGGAGCCCTGTCCTTGGAGGTACTGAGAGAGGGAAGGGAAGGAGGGAGGGTCAGAGGATGGGTGGAGGGAAAGGCTGCTGATTGCCTTTCTTTTCTCCTCAATCTTAAAACCTACCTTCTCCATGCAATAACGGGCCAGGAGGATGTTTTCGTAGCCTGTCTCTACCAGTGGGCGGAGCTGCCGGAGGCTGTAAGCAAAGGGGGGGAGCGAGAAGGAGGGGTGGTAGCGAGGAAGGGAAGGTCAGTCTTGTGGCAGAATCGGGTAGAAAGGGAGGAAATGAAGAGACCATGTAAGGATAACAACTAACAATGCAACCGATATCACTCCCTCACACAAAAGAATCGAATGAGCCTCCCCGATCCAAGCATTCCCTCCTCCTGCCGAGTCCACGCACCTGTCACCCAACCACGCCGGGCATTCATTGCCTCGCGTCCCACCGACCGTGCAATACGTCGCCAGTTGTGGCCACAATTTCTTCACGCTACGGAAAGCCGCCCGGCTGCTTTCATCCACGCTATGACATAAAACCCCATCGAAGTCCAGGGCCAAGACATCCTTGACGGTGGAGGGACGGGAGACGGGAAGAGCGGCGACGGAGCGGGCGTCCTGGGTCGGAGGAGGGAATGAGGGAATGCGGGCATGCTTGACTTCTGTGGCCGCTGGGTCGATGGAGGAGGAAGGGGTTGGGTGCCAAAAGGAGGGAGGGAGCGGACCGAAAGCCCGGGCGACGCGAGGCGAAGATAAGAGGAGGAGACAGAGGAGGAGGACAGGGGAGGTCGAGGAGCCGCGGGCGGCAGTGGCGATTGGTCTTCTTATCATGACGATGCTGTCCGTGGTGTGAAATGAAGGGAAACATGGGTGTCAGCCAGCCCAGGACATGCATTGTAAATACACGCACATGTGTCTCTCCTGAATCGCCGCCGAAACCCAACAACGCCGCCGCGTGGAAAAGATCGATACGTCGTGCTGGCACTCATCATCACGACTTGGATTGGCTGGTTTTATGTCTCACAGGCTGGAATGTGGTGGGTTTAATCTGCAAGGCATGGCCACTTCCGACAAGCAATGAAACAGCGCCGCACCCCTGACAAGCCGTGCGCGTGTCCTTGAGGCATCGCTGCGAGTGTTGTCAACTCAGGAAGTCCGAGAGAAAAGAAAGCACGCACGTTGCTTGCTTTGGATCGATCTTCTGGCCTTGCTTGGCACTGCCGGGCTGGATGCACTTTGACTGCTGCAAAGACTCTCTCTCCGTGGTGGCACCATTACCAATTAAGTAAACTCATTTTTACGATAGCTACGCTTCTTTTGGGCGCCATCCAGACCCGTTGTGCGTGAGCCACGCCGCCCTCCAGCACCCCGATGCAGAGGAGGTCACTGCCTCGCCAAAAGGCCTTGGTATATATACCATTTAACCATCCCCGCAAAACAACCTCCACAAACAGATGCTCCCCTCCTCCTCCTCCTTTCGCCGGCACATTCGTCTCCGCCTTCGTCCCAATCCCACCGTCGCCACTGCCGGTGCTTTGTTTGCTGCTACCGCGCTCCTGCTCGCCTCCTCTCCATCCTGCTACTGTCAGGCCTTCATCTCGCCATTGCCATCCCGTCACCCCATTTCCAGCGACAGAAGACCCCTGTGCATGGCATTATCAAGCAATGACATCGGTACCGCCCACTCCATCGGGGGGCTTCGGGATATTGCCCATCATTACGATGTCTTCCTGATCGATCAATGGGGGGTCATGCATGACGGCCACAATGCATACCCAGAAGCCGTGGCTTGCATGGAACAGCTCCTCGCCCTCGGCAAGCATGTGATACTCCTCTCCAACTCCTCCAAACGCAAGGCCGGCTCCCTAGTCCGGCTGGTCGAGATGGGCTTCACCCCAGACAAGTACCTTGACGTTGTCACCTCCGGCGAGCTAACCTTTCTCGGTCTCTCCCCTCCACGCACCACTTCTCCCTTCGCGAGCATCCAAGGGTCGCGCGTTCTCGTCTTTGGATCTGGGGACGATGACTGCGACTATGTCCAGTCGATGGGCTGCAGCATTGCTTCCTTGGATGAAGCAGATTTCCTCCTAGCGCGAGGCCCGTTTGTTATACTCGAGTCCTCTGATCCCTCTGTCCCACCACAGCGGTTCGGCCCTGGTCGCATCTTGCACGAGAGCGCCGAGTTTAACGCGTTGGCCACTAAGGCAGTAGAGAGGGGGCTGCCAATGATTGTGTCTAACCCTGATGTCGTCAGGCCCGGCGGGGACCATGACCCGATGCCTGGCATGATTGGGCAGGCCTATGAGAAGAAGGGGGGGAGGGTCACATACGTCGGCAAGCCCTACCCCTTGGTTTACGCCCGTTGCCGCGAGCTTATGGGTGAAGTGGTGAGGAAGGAGGAAGAATTGTCGGAGTTGAAGATGTGTGCGATCGGAGACTCAATGTGGAATGACATAAAGGGGGCGGTGGACGAGGAGATTGCCTCCATCCTCGTCACGGACGGGATCCACGCCCAGGCCTTGGGGGTCGAGCAGGGTTCAGGAGAAACAGTGGGGGATCCGGTACTGAACAAATTTTGGGAAGGATTTTCGTTCAAGCCTACGCATACAGTGCCGTGCTTTAGGTGGTGAGGTGGAGGTTGGAAGAAGGGGGGGAGGGATCAACGAAAATACAATGAGGGAATTTATTGATAATGAATAGGGGAAAGAAAGAGATCAATAATGTGACATGCACCGATGCACCAATAAAAATTCCGCTTATTTTCTTGTAGTCACTTTGTGTCTGCTTCTTTTGTACTGGTCTCCTGCTTCTCGAAAGGAATGGAAAAGCAATAGTCAGACAGTTATGTGTATGAACATAGACATTGGTTGCTTTTTATTTCATCCAATCGGTTGTCTTTTCATTTCTCCCAGTCGCTTGAACTATTTGCATGCTCTTTTTCCTCTCCCATCCCTTGGTTGCTCTCTAGCAATCACTTAAACCTATGACAATCCTCGTACGCACGCGCTACCCCTGCCCATGCCGCTTTCTTCATTCAAAATCCTCCCCTAACACTAACCTATCGGGCCCCCTGCTGCAGTAAGACCCGATTTGCTTGCTCCATTCGAATTTCCTGCTCCTGTACGGCCTCCTTTCCGTAGATGAACCCTTGCAGCAGGTGGCCGGATGCGATCGCCGCCTTTTCCCCCTCCTGGAGCATACTGTCAAAGCGAGCCTTGCGCTGCAACTTCACTCGCTGGAAGTTCTCCTTAGCGGTCTGGTGAGCTGTGGATTTAATTAGAGGATAACGAAATGTGAGGGTCAATGTGGGAGGCGGCTATCGATGCGTCACTCCTTGCTTAGCGATAGACGAAGCAAGAGGTATCACCACGCTATCTCCAATTTCAGCCTGCTCTCGATCTCTCGTCTCTCCACGGTGTTTGGTGTATCCAGGCGAATAATAAGACGTCCCTACGCTGTCTCTCCTCCACGCTGCTCCTCTCGCACCCTCGCGATGACACGTCGGACTTACCAGGATGCGCTTCTCGTCGGTGGGCCACCAAAGCCTTGATCTCCTCTACCGACACACGCCGTCCATACTTGGCTTCGTGCGGGTGCTGCTCCTTGACAAATTCATCGTGGATTTTTTGCAGCCCGGGGTTGTCTACTGCATACCCGGTGGCTCGAAGCCGGGCCGAGATATTACCACTGGCGTCCCCACTCGCCCCTCCCCGCACCAAGCCTAGGGACAATGCCACGACGGCGGTGGAAAGGAGGGCGCCGCGCATGATTTAGACGAGGCTCGGTGACTGGGCCTGTAGTTTGACTGCCTGTCTTGGTGGTCCGGTGTGAATGTCGATAAGGATTGGGAGGCGCACCCCATGTGGCTCATTGCGACAGAACAGAAGCACCCAACGCTCCAGCCAGAAGCGGTTTTCATGTTTTGAATTTCAAAAATGGTCAAGCAAAACGAGGGGGGGGTGTTGCCCAATGCCAGTGCCATGTTCTTCTTTATGATGTGGTGGCGAAAGATCACTGGGGTCGCTACAATCAGCAACTTTTCCTTCGAAGGCAATTAAGGTAAATCCATAAGTGAAAAGAATGACATGCCAAAAAAAGCGCAACATCCCACTAGCATATGATACAAGCTTACAACGACCAAACTTGCTTATCATTGCCTTTCGTAAAATCCTCACCGACCGCCTACATGTCGCTCGCTCCTTACTGTAGTTGACTCATTTGTATTTCCCCTATGAGAGGCCCACTTACTCCTCCTCCTTTAGGGAAGGCCATTATCCCTTCGTGCCTTCTCGAACAGTCCAACCATACTATATTTAGTGGAATCGTAAGTCCCTGCAGTCTTCTCTTCCCCTTCCTTCTGCGCGGCTGCCAAGCTCAACTTCATGCTGGTCACATAGTAATGTTCCGCTGGCACCGCACGCTTCAGCCAATCAATCGCCTCCTCCATCTGCTTCTCCACCTGTGGGTAATTCTCCATGGCCCGATACAGCAACGCCGAATTGTTCAACGTGCATGCCATGCCCATCGGGTCCACGCCCCCCCACCTTCCTCCTACCCCTGCCATCGCCTCTGCTGCTCTCCGCCTCTGCATGGTGAGAGAGGCCTCAAACAAGACCAAGGCCTTCTCATTCTCTCCCGCAGTCCTGTACACTTCAGCAAGATTTCCCATGGCCAACGCGATCTCCGGGTGGGCCGCCGGCAGCACCATCCTTAATATATCTAGACTTTCTTCGTAGAAGGGCAGAGCGAGGGTGCCGTCGCCTGCCTCCATGTGCATGGCCCCAGCGTTGTTCAGGGCCTTGGCCAGCCTGATGTAATTAGGGGGATCTTCATCTCGACGGCGGGCAATCAGCTCCGTGTAAATGGGCTGAGCAGGCGTGAATTCGGCATTCTTGGCGTAGGTAGAAGCAAGAGTGTACATCATTTCCATTAATTGCTCGTCCTCATCAGCGGCATCTTCTTCCTCCACCTCCTCTCTTTCCTGCTCCTCCCCCTCATGTCCCTCCACCCTCCTCTTCTCCCCTTCCTCCCTTCGTGCCTTGTTCCTCGCCACCAACTCTCGCTTAATTTCCAATGCTTTTTTAGCATAAGGAATGGCCCGTTCAAATTGGCCCAGGCAATGATATGTGGTTCCGACGTCATGCAAAGCCTCTGCCATCCCCGCATCTCCTCCTCCCCTTCGGGCCTCGTCTGGCGATAACAACGACTGCCGCAGCTCTAGGACTTTGAGGTGCAATTCCAAGGCCTGCTCAAACTCTGCTTGGTCTCGATGCAAGTCTGCCATGCGCTTAATGGAGGCTGTCGAAGATGGGTGGGCCTCTGGTAGACCACAAGCCGCGCGGGTGTCGAGCGCCTCTTTGAACAAGGTCAGGGCCACGTTTTTATCCCCCATCATAGCGCGACACTCGGCCAGCGTCTCCAAGGCCTTGGGGAGGGAGAGGTTGTTGGCAGGCAGGCCTTTCTGGGCAAGTTTGACAATCTTCTCCACGCACGCCACCCGCTGGCTATGCTGATGCAGAGCGCCCAACGCGGTGGCTTTCTTGTGCAATGTCTGGATCAGCTTGACATACTCCTGCTCGGTCTGCGGGTCGCTGTACTGGGCGACTTCCTGTGTGCATTTTCGCAGAGCCTCCAGGGACTGAGTTCGTTGAATGTCTTCGTCCTCGCTGGTGCAGATATGAGAAGTGGGCATACTGTAATTGCTGCTTGGGGTGGTGTTTTGGTGACACGCCGGGGTGCGGGGGGAGGGAAGGTGTTGTGATGCTGCGTGGGACGGGGAAGAGTGCACAGCAGCAGCGACTTGGCAGGGAGGTCAAGACGTAAACAGCTGTTGTGTACGTGTGCGGTGCGCCGGCGGTGGGTGTGGGTGGTGTGGTTAGGTGGCGTGGCAAGTGGAGGATGGGAAATGAGAGATAGAGATGCCCATAATCAAATATCAAAAATTAGCCGTTTGCTCCCAGAGTGGGGGACCACATTTGCCTCCCCAACTCATTTCAGACAATGTACATAAATTTTAAAGCGTGAACCGCTCACTCGCAATTTATTCTTTTGTCATCCAGCTTTATTGCCTCCACCTGACTCTTAAGCGGCTCATTGCTTTTTTTTGCCTCCGCCACCTTGTTCAGAAACCTCCTGTCTCATTTATTTGGTACCCTGCATTCGAAAACTGCAAGGAGGCAAAACCAATCCTATATTGTACACTCTCAAATGGAATTAGGACATTTATAGACAAGGACAATTTTGATAGAAATGGGTAGAGAAATGGATTTCCCAGGTGCCTCCTTGGTAAGCCTTGATTTTCGCTTCGAAATACTTTTTCTTTTCTCTTTTGAATGATCACTCTAATCTTATATTTATTGCAATGTCACATTGTGTCACTCTCCGCTAATTTGCAAATGCACATTTTACTATTTATGTACACTACAGGCGAACTCAAGTTGACCAGGAATTTCTAGGCACTAAATGCACATTATTACTTGCAATCAAAAAGACACGCTGTCGAACTCTTGCTGTGTTTCCTAGAGCTGCGACTAGAACGGTACGTTGTACTCCTGCTTTGTCTCCCAAATACGGTTAGCTAACTGACGATACCCTGCATCGTCTGGAGATATGAGGTGATATGTGAGGTTGAAGAGTAGTGATATAGGCCTTCCCGGGGAGAAGAGGAGCACGACACATAGATCCATACCTGGGTGCATGCCATCTGACCCGACAACAATATCAAGGTGCCGCACATCCGCCACAAGGCAATGAATAGCCGCATCTCTGCACACCTTTTTGACGGTTTCGGTACCATAGTCAACCGCCTGGGTCATGTTAAAGGCGTAGTAAAAGCCGAGGTAAATAATGTTCTGCACCCCATCGTCATGCATTCGCAACATTAAATTCTCCGCAATATCCATGGCACTGTCAATCTGAAGCCGGCACTTATCATTGAAGACCCAGCAGTCATCTCGCACAGAGAGACGTCGTTGCCCCCTCCATTCAACACAATGGTCGAGGGTACCGCAGGCGCCGTCTTGGTTCGCATGTCCTGGTACAATTGAGGAACGCTCTTCACCTGCCCACCGTGCAAGCTCGAGCCGATCTTCGCATAGTTATTGAGCTCTTGACCGGGAAACTCGTTCAAGTACTCGTTGATCGCCCCCAGGCCCCCTAGGATATCGCGGCTCGCCAGAATCGAGTCTCCGATAAGCACCTCCAAAGGGGAAGAGGAGTGGGGCATAGAGCGACGACAAAGGATTGATCAAAAAGGTTTTTGATTGATTTGGTGAGACCGAAATATGATTAATGGCCTTCTGGATAAAATCATCAGAATTGTTTCTAACCTCGTTCTCCAGTAAAGACCCTCACCCACCTCCCGTCGACCCACTCATCTAATCAAAGTTTACGTACCGCATTCGTCAAGACGGTGGTCAGGTGGGGAAGTAGTGGTACTGTGGCAGTGCAAGCCGTAGCCGCGACCTTCCAGGACGTCACACGCATCGTCACGCTGTTTCTTGCTCGCTAGCTAGCAAATGTCCTTCGTCTGCGTCCCCTCCCGCGGTGAAGTCCGATGTCTGCAGCTCATCCACACAGATGTTGTCCTCTGTGTATGTGTGGTTGCGGGTGTGGGTGTGGGTGTTGGGGACAGACAGTGGCAAGACATGTGGGAGATACCAAACTAATTCAGCCTCACTGCTTCTTGTATGCAAAAAGCAATGGAACTAAGCCCTGAGCTCGGAGCGTGAAGTAAGCATTCGGGTCCTTATTACGAACCCGGGAAGGAGAAAGGATTTTTCGCAAGTGTGGGTGGTGATTGGACGGTAACCCTGAATTGTTGCGTTCGAAACATTCTGGCACCATGAGACAAGGGACGAGGGTGCCTTAAGCATGTTGAGTAGTACGGGAGGAGCACTTGGACTTCCATAGCGCTGTAAAACCCCGAGAAGAACAAGAGGCTGCGCAATTGAGGCTGCGTATACTTTGTTCTTCCTCGAAAGAAGCTACAGCGCTCTTGGCAGGTCAATGGCTCGCCTGTTTTCAAGACACTTGTTGTGAACCACCTTTTGGGCCCCACTTATAAAAATGGCAATCCCTTTCTATAGGAGCCTTTTTAGGGTTGTCTGCCTCTACCCCAGCTTAAGTGTCCTCTCCACACCGATGTCACATCGCGTGAAACATATCCCCCAGAGTGACCGCTAGCTCGCAGTTGCCAGCCCACAATGGATCGAGTAAATCGTCTATTCTACCTTGTAAGTGAAAAAGATGAAGTGACACAAATTCAAAGAACAAAATGAAAAAGACTAAATACTGAAGTTGCCAAGCTTCTTTTTCTTCTTTCTACACCCCATCCCTCCGAACAAAAAGCTCCATGCAATCATTTCAATTTAATTTTCTTCGTTTGTCTGTGTACACACTAAAGCATGACTCGCTTGACATTAGTGGAATGGAGGTTGCCCCAGACCCCACCGTCCTTGGCATAGTAGTCCATGGGGTAGCTCGTCTCGGACCAGGCTTGCCCGCCCAAGGCCACCTCCAGCTCGTAGGCCGTCAAGACAGGTGTGGTGAAAAAAAGTCCCCAATCTATCGACAACCGAGGACACGCTATCTGCACCCAAGCATCCACCTCTTCGTCGAACAACGTCAATTTTTGCGGTGTGATTTCGGACAAGAGCAAGACGAAAGCCTCCTTCCCCGCCCCCTCCAACAGGTCCACCGCATGCTTGACCAAGGCCGGGTTCCCCTGCCGACCCAACGTCCCCATTATCACACCCCACCGCCTTGCGCCCTTTCCTGCCTCCACCGCTGTTTTGCGCAACCGCAGCATTTTGGGGGTGTCATACACCTCCCTGGTCAAAGTCTTGTCGTAGGGGTTATATCTGTAGGCCTCGAGGGAGGGGTTGGCGATCATGGCCGCCTCTAAATGAAACCGCCCATCCGCTACGAAGACCAAAGTGTCAAACGCTGTGCTATCCAACGTCGGGGCCGTGCACCCCAGCACCTCCCCCGCAGACAGGGGCCGAGCCTGCGGGACGTGCACGGAAGCAAAATGGTCCTTGAGCCCCGCAGCGGCCTCGTGGACGGCCGAGACAAACTGGATTGTGCCCATCAAGCACACCCTCCTATCCCCCTCCAAATTCCGACGCAGACTCTCAATGAGATGCGTGGCGTCCACCCCAATCTCCACAAAAACATACAGGGCCTTGAGCGAGGTGCAGGTGACAGGCACCAAGCAACTATGCCCGTAATGCACCAGAAAATCAGCCCCTGCGGCCGTGGCCCCCAAGTCATCGATACAGCACGCACCGTACGTCACATCCCCCATCACCACCACCTCTTTCACCGATGGCACGAAGCGCTCCACCATATCAGCAATCGTACAGGCGTACATCAACAGCCCTTCAGGAAATTGCAGCGCCACACACGTCGCCGCTGCCTCCCGCAGGCGCCAGATGGTTTTGTGAATTTCAAAATTGTAGTTGGGCGGAAGCTGGGCAATGGCTTGGATCAAGGAGGGGTCTTCGAGAATGTCCTCCGGGATTCGCTTGGCCTTGCCGACAAAGCGCTATTTATGGTGAACGGGTTCGAGGGGAAGGGAAGAACGGTTGGTAAAGAGACCCTCTCATTGTGATTTGGAATTTAAGGGGGGGAGGGGTGGAGAACAGGTTTGATGTGTGATCTAGATTGGAATGTCGAGAGGTTGAGGGGAAAAGGGAGGAAGGGAGACTTAGAATGGAAAGAACGAATTATAGGGGAATTCGAAGAGGGATGCAGATGCAAGAAGGGCGACTCGTGTACTCTTTGCTGGCAGTGCTGATACATAGATTAGTCAAGTTTTTATTGACTAATCTGATGGGCGGGAGTGGTAGAAGGGTGAAGGAGTCGGCGCTGGGCATGCATTGCCTCAAGCGAAGCTAATGAATGATACTGTAGCTCGTCCAATTCAAGCCGCACAACGACACCACCGGTGGCCTGGGCTCTCTCATTGGAGCGATTTTTGCCACAAGTGGAATGGAAAATCGTGGCTGTGCAAGCGAGCATCTAGACGTACCTTGACTTGACGTTTGGCTGGAGTGGGAGGCCTGCTGGTACTGGGGATGAGGGCCGTAGACGTGTTCGTGGTGGGAGTGGGAGTGGTGGCTGTGACAGTGGAAGGAACTGAAGGCAGCGATAATGATAACGGTGGCGTGCCGGAGGGCGTTGTCATTGTGTGGTGTCGTGGTGTCGCGGGGATTCGGAGGATTGAACGACAAGGAGGCCGAGTGCGGATGGTGGAGATGCTTGGCTTGGCTTTGGCTTGGGGCTGCAGCTCTACGAGGAGTGGCAGGCACTTGTGTGTTGTGGGAGTACGAAGATGGGACTCATACATGAGTCGGAGTCTCATACACAGAACGAAAGCGGCATCTTCGACCTCCACCATGCATGATGATGCGTACTCCCTCCAGACGACGCCATCACTATCCCCGATGAATGGGTCCGTTTCTCACGAACACTTGTTTCTCATCGTTGTGTCTTTTTCCAGGGGCCATGAACCAAGACGCCAGCCACACCAGCACAAGCTCTTGCTTTTTCCCGCGTGCTTGCCTTTGATTGCGCTCTATGCCTTGCCCCGGTCTGCTTTTT
>AFGO01001709.1:261-7761 GCA_004335405.1 Nannochloropsis granulata CCMP529
GGAGGAGGAGGAGAAGGAGAAGGAGGAGGTGCTAGTGCTAGCCGCCCTATCTAGCATCACTAGTAGCGTTACACACGAACGCAAGAAAGGTTGGAGGAGAGAAGAAGAAGAAGAGGGGGAGGAAGAGGCAGCGCCGATGGCTGTGGCGCTCCCGCCTGCCGAGGACGTAGAAGTAAAGGAAGTGGAGGAGGAAGAGGAGGAGGAAGATCTGATGACTGGAGCGGTAGCAGCAGCAGGAGAAGGGAAGGACGAAGTGTTTGCTTCTGTGGAGATGGAGGTAGTAGAGGAGCAGAAGGAGCAGGAAGAGGACGAGGGAGGGTTTAGCGATGATGTGCCGACGCAGGTACCGGAGGGAATGGGCTTTGATGAGGCTGAGACGATCCCCCCTCCCAGGTACGCCAAGGAGGAAATGGAGGAGAGGGAGGAGGAGGAGAAGGAGGAGGAGGAGATGGCAGCGGTAGCAGCAGCTCCTGTGGAAGCACCTGCTCCTGCTGTTGCTCCCATGAAGGAGTCGGGGCAGAAAGAGTCGGGGGAAGAGAGGAAGGAGGAAACCGTCGATGCCGATTCTTCGCCTGTAGCCGCAAGTGCTGGTCCTGCTTCTTCTGTGATGGAGGACCGAGGAGGGGAAGGAGGGAGGGGCGAAGCGGAGGCGGAGAAGTTGGAGGCGGGGGTTGCGGCCCATGTCTTTGGACGTCGTGAGGAAGAGGAGGAAGGGAAGGAGAAAGGGAAGAAAGCGGGGGAGGAGGCGGAAGTAGAGACCACTTCACAGCCTGCACCCGAGGCTAATGCAGAGGAAGGGGATGACGGAGGCAAGGAGGAAGGGGAGGAGGCAGGGAGGGTCACGCCTATCCTTGAAGTACAGCATGAAGCAGTAGAGGCAGCAGTCGCTCCCCCCACGCCTGCGGCTGCCCAAAGCCTTCATCCTCCTGCTTCTGTTGTTTCTCCTGCTGCATCTATCACGATGGGTAACAGCACTCCTGTGCTGATCTATCCACCGCAGCAGCAGCGAGAGGAGAAGGAAGGGGGAGGGGAGCAGCAGCTGCTGCAGCAGGCCGCGACGGCAGGGATGTCGAGCGCCATAGCGGCGGAGGGAGAAGAGGAGGGAAATGAGGAGGTGTGTGGCACGTCCGCTAAGAAGGGGCGTGATGACGGCACTGAGGTGGAGTCTGAGGAGGAGGAGAAGGAGGAGGGGGAAGAAGAGGAGGAGGAGGAGAAGCAGCAGCAGCGGCAGCAACATCCCCACGTGGAGCAGGAAGCTTCGGCCCTTGCTGAGTCTACAAAAAGTGCCAAGCCTGCTGCCGAGGGGGAGAAAACGAAGGAAGAAGAGAAACGACAAGCTCCCTCTGCTCCTGTCTCCCGTCCTTCCCGCGGAGGTGGAGGAGCAAGGAAGAGTGAAACATCTGCCCGAGCAGCAGTAGCAGCAGCAGCGACAGCAGTAGCAGCAGTGGCGACCCCCACAACTACCGGCAAGGGGAAGAAGAAGAAGGCAGTGGCGACGGCGACAGCAGGCACATCACCTGCACCGGCAGCAGAACCCACGCTCAAAACTGCGGAAAAGGATAGGAAGAAGAGGAAGAAGCAGGAAGAAGAGGAAGAGGGGGAGGAAGGGCGGGAGGAGCAGGAGGTGCAGGTCGAACAGGCCGAATCTGCAAAGAAGAAGGCAGCGATGCCGAAAGTAAAGACAGGAGCAGCAGTGGGAACAGGAGCAGGCCTGACGACAGTACCCTCACCGAAGGCTATGGACAACATAAAGAGGGGGGAGAAGCAGGAAGAGGAGGAGGAGGAGGAGGAAGAGGTGGAGGAGGAAGAAGCTAGGCCTGCTATTACTGCAGGCCGGCACCCGGGCCGTGCAGCAGCTGCAGCAGCAGCAGCCAAGACTGTGATGGGTCAGGAGACGATGACGCCCTCCGCCGCTCCCTCTTCCTCTTCCAAGAAGAAGCGCAAGGCGAAGGAGGTGGAGGCAGGGAAGGAGGAAGAGAAGGCTCCCGTGCGCCGTCGTGGCCGCTCTGTGGCTGTTCCTGCTACTCCTTCCGCCGCTGCAGCCTCAAGCAAGGGTAAGGATAAGGCAAAGGTGGGAGGTGCGACAGGGAGCTCAAAAGCAGTAGGAGGATCAGGAGGAGCGCAGAGTGCCGCTGCTTGGAAGGTGGCAGTGACATGCGTGGAAGCGGACGCGGAGACAAAGCGACAGATCAAGAGCCTTGGGTTATCTCTCGTGGACGACTTGCGGGAGGCAGACATTGTGATCGCCGGAGATCGAGCGGCTGGAGTTGCTGCTCGACGCACAGCGAAGGTAATGGGTGCTGTTTGCTCAGGTTTGCCACTTGTGGATATCTCATGGTTGCATGCCTCGATAAAGAAGGGACAGGCCGTAGACACACGCGCGAGGGAGTTCATCCCTGATTACCTTCCCCCCCAACACAAAAATGCCGTGAAGCTGCCTGCTGCTACTGTTGCCGCTTTAGGCACTGCTGGTGCCGCACTTTTCTTAGAGGACTGGGCCGTCTTGGCTGCGTTCAAGAGTTTTGGGAGTGGGGGTATTCCGCCTAAGGCTGACTTACGTCTGGTTGTTGAGTGTGCCGGAGGTGCTTTCTATGACAAACCGTCGGAGTTGGAGGCAGGACAGAGGAAAAAGAGAGGGAGAAAGGGAAATATTTTGATTTTGTCAAACGAGGCGAATCTGGGGTTGAAAACGTGGGGGATGGAGGTGCGGGAGTTTGCGAGTAAGCATAAGGCGGTGGTGGGAGGGGGAGAGGGAGGGATCCATGGCTTGGAGGTGTTGCTGGCGGGGGCGATGCAGCAGAAGTTGGGTTTGGGAAGTCATGTGTTGTGGGAGGCGGGAGAGAGAGAGGATGAGAAGGAGGAAGCAGAAGAGGAGGAAGTAAGTCAGAAGGAGGGGAGAAAGAGGGGGGCGGCAGCTCCGGCGCTGGCGGCGAAGGGGAAGGGGAAGTCAAAGGTAGCAGCAGCTCCGACCCCCGCGGCGAAGAAGAGCAAGGGAAAGGTGCAGGCAGTAGTAGTGGCAGCAGACAAGAAGAGGGAAGTGGAGGGAGAGGAGGAGGAGGAGGAAGAGGAGGTGGAGGAGAAGAAAGCTAAGGCCACGCCTGCGGCGAAGAGCGGAAGGGCCACGGCTTCTGCGGCGGCGGTCGAGAAGAAAGGCGTTACTCCGGCTGTTGCTCTGGCAGTGCGCGCAACCAGGGCGAAAGCAGCTGACATGTCTGCTGTCCCTGCTGCTGCTACGTCCAAGCCCAAGCCCACCGCGGCCAGCAGCACCAGCAAAGGCAAGGAGGCATCTCCTATTCCTTTCAAGAAGCCACAGACCACGACACCTGCAATCGGGAAAAAGCGCGGGGCGGCTACAGCTCCTGCGTTTGCTCCGGCTGTGAAGCGTTCGACGAGGGCCCAATCCGCGAAGTAAGCACACATAGCCAAAACTATATATGGGTATGAAAAAAAGTCCAACAGGCCTGAGAAGCCAAAACCGACTTAAACGTTTACAATGTATGGGAAGACGGACAAGCAGATGGTTGGGGAAAATTGAGACCACGAAAAGGAAGGGAGGCAATCGTGAGTTCAATGATAACAACAAAACATTTATGCATGTAAGAAGAGTGAGGTAGAAACGGAGGGAGGGCTTCCTGTGTATGTGTGTAAGTGTGTGTGCGGTGTGCGCGTGCTTTTGCATGGAGGAAGTGGACAGCACGAGAGTTATAATGAGTTATAACAATAATTAGAGTAAAAAAGACTGTGATACCGACACGAAGCAAGGGAAAAGGGAAAATACACGAAAGAAGAGAGATGGAGGGTTAAGGAAGAGGAGCGGAGGAAAAGGCTGACCACGGAGCGACAATTGTAAGACTTTCGAGGGGAAAAGAAAACACAGAATATGCGAATTGAGCTCCTCATCCGGTAAATTTATATGCTTTGCAGGATGAAATTCCTTGTGCCTTGTGCCCGACGATGTGAGAGCGGCGAAGCCACCCGGATCAAAAATCAAAATCGAATGATGAGAGGGAGAGTGTTGCGACTCTGTGCGTGGCCAAACACACTCAGCAAATCACACAGCCACGATGCGCATCACAACATCTTGTTCTTGTCATGACGACCTCGTTCATCCCTGATGCCGCTCCTGCCACTCACTCAACACACAGGCAGCCAGCCACACAAATCTCAGCGCTGCGGCGAACACGGTCTCAGAATGCCCCTCTTTGACGCCGCGTTCATCGAGCGAGGGGCGTGCGGCGTGGAGCGGAGAAGCAAGCGGGAAGAGCGGCTTGTGAATAAGGATCGACTTTGCTGCGGGAGGCCTCAGTACGTCGGCCGCATGATATTATTGTGCGGGCACAAGGACAGTAGGTTTCCCTTCCACTGCCTTGTGGGACCAGACTGGCCCTGCATGCTCATCACGTATGCCTTGGTGAGCGCACCCACCATCTCGTTCCTTATATTGATTGCCGCTCGCATTAGCTGGATCATTGTTGTGCTGGGCCTTGTCTCCTTCTCCCTTACCCTAATCTTTTTCAGCCTGACTGCCTGCTCCGACCCCGGCATCGTCTACCGTCAGCTCCTCCAGGAAGAGACGCTCGAAGCCGCTGAAGCCGGGGCGGCACTAAATTATGCCAATGTTGCAATCAGCAACGGCAATACTACTGGCGCTCCATTGACAGCAGCGGCCGCTGCGGGCACATCCACTGCGCTAAACCCTGCAGCGCAAATCCCTTGCTCGCGATGCGAGTTGTCCCGGCCTGTGGGTGCCTCGCACTGTTACGATTGCGAGGTGTGCGTGACCGATTTGGATCATCACTGCCCTTGGACGGGTAAGTGTATCGGGAAGAAAAATTTGTATTTCTTTTATTCGTTTTTGACGTGTTTGACAATACACATTATTTTTGTTGGCTGCGTGACTGGAATGAGCGCTTTAAACGACGCGTTTCAGTTGAATAGCGGGAATCCATGACAAGAGATAGTGAAATAAAACAGACGAATAGGTTGTGAAAAGGAGAAAAAAATCAATAAAGTAAATACAAAGATAGATCCGCGAGTGCTTTGATGCACACACGTTTTTAAATCTTTTTCATTTATATATGCTGTCAAACCTGTATAAGTACAACGGTAGTCCGTAACGGTGACGAGAAAGCACAAAAGTGTTGTGATACCAAGGAAACTCGAAAGTACACAAATGGGTACGAGTCCTGTTTCTTACATTTGTCTTTAGTTTTTTTTTTTGGAATTCTTATGTGGCAGTGAATTCTTACATGGCAGTTTAGGGCTATGCTTCACGACAAGGCTGCTGCACAAAGAAATGTACACCTGTAGGAGCAGCCTGTGGCTGAGCAGGAGGCAGATGTAACGCTACTGGTACTGGCGTGGGAAAGGCCGACGACATGAGTAGAGAGGAGGGAGCCGATTGCAGTGGCTGCTGCTGCTGTGGGTGTGGGTGTGGCTGATGGGACTGTTGCGGCGGTTGGATGAACGGCTGCTCTTGCTGCTGCTGGTGGTGGTGGTGGTGCTTCTGCTGCCAAGCCTGGTTCTGTCGTTGTGGGGTTGGTAATCGTTGTTGAATTTGTAAGTGCTGCTGCTGTTCCTGCTGCTGTTGAAAGAGCCAAAGCTGCTGCTGTTCTCGTTTCCGAGCTTCAGCGGCCGCCGCCTGTCTCTCGTTTTCTTGCTCCTTCCGCCCCGCCGCTTCCTCCTTGTCAAGCCGCCTCTGGTGCAAGTCCGCTGATGGAGGCACTCCCTGGGATAGCGCACAAGCTACAGCAGCAGGGATGGCATTGCCTCCTCCCTGCTTGATCTTCTTCCTTCGTTTCCCTTCCTCCTCCATCTCTTCCTCCTCCTCCTCTTCTTCCCCATCAATCCAATCAAGCTGCAACCCCAGCCCTTGTTCCGGACACAGGCTGAATCTCGCCACCACCACCTTCTCAACACCAGCACCACCACGGAGCGCCGCAGCAGCGGCATCAGTGGCGGCAGTCATGCCCTTCCCCCACAATTTCAACTCCGCCAAACACGGCGTGGTCAGCCTCCGCACCAAACGCATCGCCCTCAGCCCTCTCAACTTATACACCCCTTCCAAGATCTGCTGCAGCTCCCACACTGACCCCACCAACAGCTTCCCATTCACGCCTACCAGAATATCACCTTCCCTAACAACAGCCGCGAGGCTCTTCGGTACGTTACGAAACCGCAGACACTTACTCCCCCGTCCTCGGAGGGAAGACATGCTACTAGTCTGAATAGCGGCTGCCTCAAGGGTGAGTCGCTCGTAAAAACCGAGCTCACCTTCGGTCTCGATTTGGTACGCAAAGCCTAGGTCGCCGCTGTACTGGTCCAGAATGCTTGCGCTCCATTCGAGGGACTGAGCGTGGGAGTCCAGGAAGGAGGTGGTGGTGGAGGAGGAAGAGGGTGGGTACTGTTGCTGCTGCGATGGAGAGGATGATTGGGGAAATTGTTTTTGTTGCTGCTGCTGCTGGTGCTGCTGAGAATAAAGCTCTTGATGGAGGTACTGTGGGTACTGCTGCTGCTGCTGCTGCTGCTGCTGCTGCAGCTGCAAATGTTTGTCTGCTCCCCCTTTTTGCTTCTTGACAGCCTGTCGACCACCCCGGCGGACGCGTTTGACTTGTTCCCCCACCACGTTATTGTAGTCTTTCTTGACGGGAACCGAACGACGATCACTTCGCCGGGTCGCTTGCAAGGAGGTTGTGACGGCATCGGCAACGGTGGTGGAGGTGGAGGAGGAGTGGGGATCGTTCTCGTCGGGCGGAGGGGGCTCCATGGAAAGATAATGGTTAATTTACACACTCGGTTTTAACATGCCTGCAAGGGGGGGATGAAGGGGAGGATGAGTGGCCGTGAAGAGAAGAAAGACGTTGCCTACCGTAGGTGGCCGTCTCGAGTCGTGTACGACGTGACAGTCACTTTCAATGAGGTCTACTTTTCGTCGTAAGTAATGGAGGACGGCATGAAGCGACATTTAGTAGGAATTAGCCGAACGAAGAAGTTGCCTCAAGAGTTTGTTCCAAAAACCGACAACAGAAGCTAAGCATTTGTGAAAGTGAAAAATGTGAGCCGATGTGATGCATGCTTTGACAGAGCAGAGGCCACAGACCAAGAGTGACGGGCAGCGATGCGGCATGCCACCCACTGCACGTCACATCAGATCACTTTCTCTGCAGCTGGGCACAGTCTTGGAAGGAGGACTTATGCCAGGGTGTGTTGCGATACCGGTTGGCCCCATGGAAATAACAGTGTGTGACAGATGTGTGTGCCTTCTCGCGGTCTTGGGCGCGAAAAAGCAAGCACGGCGAGGGCGCGAAATGCCCACCTTGTTAACGAAGCGACTTCACAACGAGTTCGGTTCGGCATGTGATTGCTTTATTAAGGTCAAATGAAGGCCGTGCTTGTTTTGTTTTCTGTCAAGCATCTCATACACACCCGCCCAAGCGCACCCATGTGCCTAAACCCTCGTGCAATACTTGCTCTAAGGAGGACGAGCGCAGCGTGCGTGGT
>AFGO01001709.1:12761-22928 GCA_004335405.1 Nannochloropsis granulata CCMP529
CCCCACGCACTGGGGCAAGTTCCCCGACGGTACGGACAACATCGAAGTGGGCGGCTTCCAACCCCACAATGTCATGGCGGGAGAGCACGTTCTGCTGCTGGCTTCCTTCCATAACAACGACGTGACCCTCTCCCAGTTCCAAGTGATGGTGATGCTCCTACAAAGCTTCATCAAGTCCTTGACAATTGTCCTTCCCTTCTATCCCGTCGGGACCATGGAGCGTGTGGTCAAGGAAGGCCAAGTCGCAACGGCCAACACTTACGCCCAAATGTTTTCCAATCTCCCTTCCTGTGGCCGGCCCACACGACTCCTCATTTATGATCTGCACACACTCCAAAACCGCTTTTACCTACATGGGAACTCCATGGCCAGCCTCCAGACCACTATCCCCATCCTCTTCGACGAGATCCGGCGGGCGGGCGTGGATTGCATTGCCTTTCCGGATGATGGTGCGTCGAAGCGCTTTGCCCACATGTTTGCGCCGCTGCAGCTGGAGATGGTGACGTGCGGTAAGACCCGCGACGGGGACAAGCGCGTCATCACAGTGCAAGACGGCAACCCCGACGGGAAAAAAGTGTTGATCGTGGACGATCTGGTCCAGACAGGAGGCACTCTTTATGAGTGTGGTGTCGCCCTTAAGGCCCTGGGTGCGGCTTCTGTGTCTGCTTTCGTAGCTCATTCTGTCTTTCCTAACGATTCTTGGAAAAGGTTCGCTCGTGGTGGAGACCGTGGCGTTTTTGAGAAGTTTTGGACAACCAATTCTATCCCCACAGTCACGAATAATTTGCCGGCAGGCGATGTCTTTGTGGTGCTGGATCTCCTTGAAAAGATAGTCTATGACCTGGACTTCCATTAGATCAGAGTGAATGTTGCAGCAGTGGGAAGTACTAGAAGTAGAGCAGACAGCAGGCAAGTCCCCGAGTGGTTGGTTGAGTTCGGCTTGCGGAAAGACCATGCCATGCCATGGTAACGAGAGGCGTGACTGCGGGGTTTCCATTTTTTTGAGAGGAAGAGAATTCGCTTTCTCTTGAGGAGAGAGAGTCGCCAAACATATTTGTATTATTTATTTCACATAGAGACAGAGAGAGAAGTACGACTCACGAAGAGGAGTAGTAGGCATGCTTGGGGAAGAGCTAAGCAGCCTTCCGCCGCCGCAAAGAGGATCTACGTAATCAAGCTAGCATTAGCACCTGGGACAGAAGATAGGAACAGACGAGCGATGGAGTGAAAGTCGTTTAAAACCAACATATCCGGTATAGGCACACCAAAAAAAGCAACCCACGAGAAAGAAAATGAAAGAGCCCGAGTGCTGATGACGAGGAAGAAACGATGCCTTCTAAGAGGTGGGTTGAGTAATATAATTACATGACGAAATGGTGTTAATTTCTTTTCAGACCCTCACACACGCATCTTCTATAACCCAATACTAGCTAGCTAATCTTGCCAGTCGTGTTTTTCTAGCACAGCCCACACCTCATTGCGCCTCGTGCCTATGGAAAATATAGCGTCATACTGGCAAAGGGTGTAGGCCTGAGTGGCAGCCTCCGTGGGTACCAGTTTGTCAGCCATCAGGAGCTCCATCAATCTTCCTGAATAATACTTGACCACAGGCGCCGTGGCAGGCGTCTCGAACCGCAGCACAGCCACGACCTGCGCGGGGACGCTCGTGCGACGAATGATCTCATCAGCAGGCGCAGGGATGGCTTGCTGGGAGGCCGCTCCGCCTGATTGGGCAAGGGCCTCGTTGCTAAACCCCACGGGCCAGACCATGGTCTTGTCCTTCTCATTCAAGTCGATCCGCATGATGGACGGGCTGAACGGCCGCACCTTCCGATTCTCCACATTCCAGCCCGATACGTAGGTGCCTAGACGGTCATAGCCTTCTGGGCGAGCCTCATAGTCGGTCTCCACGGCCTCAAAGGCCGGGTATCTCCGCACCTCGTACTCAGGGGCCCGCCGCAAGAGCTCGAAAGGCAGCTCAGCATTCATGGCTTGTTGGGCCCCGCCCGCGCCCGGCCCAAGCTGGTTCAGGAAGTCCTTGACGCCTGTCAATAAGGGGACCTGCTTATACTCGCCTCCAACCAGGTTAATACTGTCCCAGTAGTCGGTCTGCTTCATCACCCGCGCTTCTTCATCAAGGTCGTAGAGAGAGACTCCCGTGAAGCGTGCCATCGGGCCCCACGGCAGCATTTTCGCACGAAGGCGCAGGGTCCATCGCGTAGATATCTTCCGAGGCCCCAAGTCCTCAATGTTGTGCAGCACGATTCCCGCGTCGCTAAAGAGGAGCTTGCCTAGGAAGGTGCGTGAGCCCAGCATATCAACATTCTTTTGGTAGGAATCCACACCGCTCAAACTCGTGAGCGGGTCCACGAACTGTACGTCCGGTCGGTACATTTGCTTCTCCATTGGCGAAAAGAAGGATGCGTACTCTCGACGCAGCGTCCTCTTCAGTGCATCCTTCTTCTTCTCAAATGCCTCGTTCGCACGGGGGATAGAGGAGGATGTAGAGGAGGAGGAGGAGGAGGAGGTGGTGGAGGAGGAGGAGGAGGAGGAGGAGGAGGAGGATGAAGACGTGGCCAGCCTTGAGCGTTGCGTGGAGGGCGTGACGACAAAGGCTCGGGCCGTATTCTGCAGGAGGAGAAGGAGTGCGAGAGCCGACACTCTGGTAGGCATGGTGTCGTGGTGTGGGTGCGTGGGGTGTCCAAGCTCGATGACGTTGATGGTCCGTGACAGGCGGAGAAGGTCGGAGAGTCCTCTGATTTGAGATTGTGCTTTGCGCGCAGCCTGTTTGTGCGGGGAATAAAAATGCTTGCGTGAGTGTGTGATGAGTGGTTGTGAAGTGCGTAGGCGTGGTCATGGGAGTGGAAATACCTCTGCAGCTGGCAACACAAGCCGGTTGCTGTCGGTTGGGTTCAGACCCCAGTAAGTCGCCTTCGCCCCCTCCATTCCTGCGTCTGACTACCCTCATTCCGCTGCACACACGTAGATACCAATCCACCGGGTCCCTTTCATGGAGGCCTTGGTCGACGTCTTTCTCAAAGCTTGCCCACAGCCGCTGCAACAGCCTTTACCAGACCACCAGCCGTCCACCACCACGACCCTCCCCAACCTCACTCCTCCCGTCACGCTCCGCAAGGCCGCCGTGCTGCTTCCCTTGTTCGAGCACATCGAGGATGGTCGAATCCATTGCTTGCTGACAGTCCGACCTAAGCACATGCGCTCACATGCAGGCGAAGTGTGCTTCCCCGGAGGCAAAGTCGAAGCAGGGGAAACTGAGGTCCAAACTGCCATGCGGGAGGCTATGGAGGAAATTGGCTTGGCGCCCGAGGCCGTCCGAGTAGTGGGCAAGATGACACCAACCCTCTCCCTCCACTTTCTGGAAGTCACGCCTGTTGTTGCCGTCATCCCGGCTGATTTCGTGCCCCAACCCAACCCTGAGGTATGTAGGTTTCGTGTTGGCCGCGTGCCCATTTGATGTCTTTACAAGGCCGCACTCACGTGAATCCACCACCTCATGCCTTTGATTTACGCCAAACTTGGACATCCGCATTCTTTTAGGAAGTGGCCGAGATATTCTCGTGCCCGCTCAACCTCTTTCTGTCACCCGCGCCGGGCCAGCACTCCTTTCAAGACTTGAAGTGGTTTACAGACTGGCGAATGCACACGTTCCGATATGGCGAACAGTGGGATGTGTGGGGTTTGACGGCCGAGACGCTAGTCCGATTGGCTCTGTTGTGCTTTCCTGATCACCCCTTTCCGTACGATACTCGTCATCCTGATGGAGAGCTCATGGAGACGTGGTATGAGAGGGTTTTGGCACTGCCAGAATTTCATCGGGAGGCCCGAGCCGCTGCAGCAGGCCATAGAAAAAAGGCCAGCAGCCGCCGGAAAAAGTAAGAATTGCGCTGTGATACTCACAAGGCGAAAAGAAGATGAGAGACAATGGGACTGATTGTGCAGACTGTCACATGTATTATATATGCTGTCGAGGCAACGGAAAGAATGGAAGAAGTTATGTAAATCAAAGTGGCAACAGTGAGTGAAAACGCTACCACAGCGGGCGGTTGACGTGTGCGGGCGTTGGAATGAAGAAGGAAAGGGAACTTATGAGAAAGACAGATTGCGAGGGACACTCCCAAATTCCATCGGGATTTCCTAGCTCGAAACGTTTGTGTCAAGCCAGTACACATTCTGTTCAGGTGGCCGACGCGGGACCTTAGGAAGAGAGACTTTGTATTTGCAGCAACACGTCCACCATTCTCATCCTCCGAAACTCTTTGCTTTCTTCATTATCCATGTCTCCTCCTCCTCCGTTCCCATCTTTGCCACTTTCTCCCTTTGTTCCCCCTCATCTTACTTGAGGAGGGAGACGAAGGGGGACAAGAGCATGAAACAGCCAAGGGGTTGAAAATGCGTTGGGGGTGTAAAAGCTAGAAACACAGCAAACAGTGAGCGCCCTTCTCGGACCGCAGCTAAAGCACTCCGCACCCAAGCAGTACCTTCTCTAACCACTTTAAAGGAATCTCTGAACTCGAAGGGGCATGTATTCTCCTTCTCCTCACGGTCTTCCGGGAAATTGTGAATCAGTCGTCAAGGTAAGTCAGCGGACGAGACATGAATTGCATTTGTTACTCCCACCAATTACAGACACCTCTAATCCATTAGGTGTACCTTAACGTATGAATGTTGGTCAATTATTTGAATGAACACCTCTATTTGCTGGCATTGTGGTGCTCCTGCGGTAGTAAATTTCGCCGCCATTGATCGCATGCGCTGACGCTCTTCAATACGACCTATGCCCCCTTGTCCTCCAACCCACAATCCCTTAAATTTAACCGCTCGAGGCCTTTCTGTGCTCGAATGCCTCAGCAATCTTCCCCGCCACGGTTAACCCTCCCTCAATTGAAGGAGCCTCTATCCAAGACTAATCGTTCTGGGCCAGGAAGAGGGATACACAAATCAAAGCGTGTCCGATAGAGAGCGAGATGAACTCACACTTTCTTCGAAAGCGGACCACGAAAAACAAAAAGTGGGAGGTGGTGTGCGAGTCGTCAGCCTACGGCCCTCGGCGAGGGCCTCCTCGCCCAAAAAGTTGCAACTTGCAAGTTCGTCTGAAGTCGTCTGAAGTTCGTCATCGACGAACTTCGTTTGAAACGCCTGAGGCTTTCCCCCCTCTTCCATCCTGCCCTGCAGTGGGATTTACGCTCTTATAACACATAGATATGCCACCCCCTGCGCTCTGTGGGCGTCCAAGAGCCCTGTAGATCAACATAGACGCCTGGTTGAAAGAATTTCACGGTGCCCTGTTGCTGATGGTGGCATACGCATCCAATGGAGTCGTGCCCCCTGTCCCGTAGTTGTCCCTCGCAAAACATGCCACTCACCGCCTGATCATCGACGATTTACAGGTCTATCCCTGTTGCCGTACGAAGCACGTGATGCTGTCCGCTGGGAAGGAGGGTTCGCGATTGCCAGAACGGTTTCAATTCCCTCGCTCCACCAGCAGCCTCCCTGTCCTTATCGTCCTCCTCCTCGTTTTCAGTCTCTCCGCTCCTCACACCGCTGCCGTGGTCGTGTCAATTCCGCACCATCCTTGCATCGATCATGCGGAGGCCACGGCGGTGATTGATATCCACAATGTGATTGGTAAGTCTCAGAAGGACGGTGCTTGAGGTGGCATGCGGGATTGCCCCTTTGCCCACCGCTCCTCTATTTCCCCCGTTCTTGATTATGTTGACTGGATTGATACTTGAGTGTGCGTATTTGCAATAAATATTTATGGAGCTCCCCCGCATACCAACCTACCAACCGCACACAACACAGGGGACCTTCCCGTGCGAGCAGGCAAGGAATTTGTTGTCACAGTACACGCGACGCCCAATGCGGTGCTCGATGGTGGAGAAATTGTGATGGTGGTGAAGGCCCTGGGTGTCGCAGTGTCCTCTCATTCGTTCAAAATTTGCAAGGACATTGGTCTTGAGTGCCCTGTCGCGCCTCAACAAAATATCACGGCCGTTTTCCACTTCCCTGTGCCTTGGTACGCGATTACAATGAAGGCCGACGTTGTGATTACTGCCTCGGACAAACTTGGCCAGTCCCTCGCGTGTGTGTTGGCACCGCAAGTTCCAGTCGTACGAAAGGGCCACAGGGATCCTGTCCTACCGGAGGTTATGGCTGGAGTGTCGAGTCCGACACAAAAGGGAGAAGGGCAGATAGGCGGCAGGGGCGCGGATCTCGAGGCAGGAAGAAGCTGTGGGGATGGTGGTAGGAAGTTTGTAAGTACGGGTGAGGATTTGTGGGCTCTGGTTTGTGAGTGAAGAGGCGATGCTGACACAACTTGCAAAATTGAAAGCTTGTAATGTAGATTAAAAATAGAACAAAATCAAAAGTAGAACAATGAAATGAGAACGCATATGCATTTGGTGTCTTATGTGTGGCCCGGGGTTGTCCTTTATCTCGGGTGCATGTTTCACACATTGTCTGCAGCGAGAGTAAAAGGAATAACAGAAAGAAGGAGAAAGCGACCACCACTCGGGGTCGCTGGTGGTCCTCTGATCTCTGTTGCTTACCAGTTCCTGCCGTTCTCTTTGATATCACACGTGGGTTGTCATCTTTTCTTTAGACCACCTACCTACAGCTACTTAACTACTTTCTTCATTCGCTCCCCCAGCTCGGACCCTCCGAGGGAGGCAACGATGGTTTAAGGGGAGGCTACTCTACTGGTTGCTGCTGCTTTGCGCTACTCCTCCTTCAGTTCGTACCCTTTGTTTCCGGTCTATCTATTTTGTCTGTCTGTCTCTTTCTCTTTCTCGTAACCCTTCTTTTCCTTCCCTTCCTCGCCTCAACGTCTCACTCTCCCTCTTGTTCTCCTTATTTACCTATATTACGCGCACACTCGCGATCTGAATCATCCAGACTCGCACACCTCTTCTGCTTTGCGGGGTGTGCGGCACATACACACAAATATATCTACTACCTTTCTATGTTAACACGTAAAGGGCGGGGGAGGGGGGGGATCCTGTACACTACACGTCCCACCGCCAAAAATCATAAATCCATAGATTTAAACCCGCCCCACGCTCCCTCCTCTAATCTCTATATTGGTTGGTGCTCTGTGTGAGAGGCCCAGTCGATCTGGCGCGTGGGGGGGTGTTTGGCCGTCAGATGCTTGAGGGAGCGCTGCAGCTTATGCAGGCGAGTGTGACGGAGTATCGGCGAGAAAAGAGGAGGAGGCCGAGGAAACCGAACCCGAATTTACCGAGGTCAAGGAGGAGGAGCTGGAGCCAGCGCCCGACATCGGTTCAGCAGCACGCCCACCGTTCATATTCCCGGACACACGCCGACCCGCGCCAGGCGCAGCAGTATGGACGGGAGGTTGAGGTGGGGCCGTGCCCTTCATGAGGCTGGCAAACTCTTCACAGGAAAGCTTCCCATCTTGGTCCAGGTCAACCTCGGCGAAGACCTGCTGTACCTGCTCGGTCGTCATGTCAGCACCCACCAGCTCGGCGAAGTTCTCCTTGGAGATAAAACCAGAGCGGCCCGTGTCAATGCGCTGGAAGGCAAGCTGTATATGCTCCTCGTCTAATAGGGCTGCATCCATGGTGGCGGCCAGAAACTCGTGCCAGGAAATGGTACCTGCGTGCTGCCGGCCCACGTCCAGCCCTTTGACAAGCGCTCCCAAATCAGCGGGGCTGAGCAGGCCTGATGATTCGATGGCGCGCGAGAGCTCCTCCAGGGTGATCTCGCCGTTGCTGCAGACGTCAACCTTTTCGAATTCGCGACGAAGGCCCTTGATCTGGTCGGGCCGCAGGGTGAAAGCCACCACCTCCATGGCCACTTTTTTCAAGGTGCTGAACTGGTGGAAGGTGCGAAGCGAACCCAAGATGTCCGCGCGCAGGGCCTCGGGCGACTGGTCCCAGGAGTGCAGCCAGGGGTGGGCTTGGGCTTGCCGCGCGTTCATGCGCTGTGTCTGGTCCACCACCAGCAGCCGCGAGATGAAGTCCTTGGCCTGCTCGGAGACTTGCTCGAAAGCCGAGGGCGGAAAGGTGAACTTGCCCGTCCTCACCCGGGCCAGGGTTTCGTCGTCTGTGTTGCCGTAAAAGGGGGGACGACCGCTCAGAAGCATGTAGGCGATGACGCCGATGGACCACATGTCGCACTCCTGCGTGTACGAGCCCTCCAAAACGGACGGGTCCACGTAGTACGGCGTGCCCACGGGCCGGTGCATCCGCTGGTTGTCGCTGTGAGGTGGATGGATGGGTAGGGGAATGGAGGGAAGGACATGGAAGCGAGAAGTGAGCATTTTGTTTTTCGCAACACAAGCTGTTTTGCCGTCGCTGCTTACTGGTAGTGTCGGGAGAGGCCAAAGTCGATGAGCTTGAGCTCGGCGTCGGGGTTGTCGTTCTCGAAGAGGAAGTTCTCAAGCTTCAGGTCGCGGTGGGCGATGTGATGGTCGTGGCAGTAGCGGATGGCGCCCACCATCTTCTTTACCAGCTGCGAGGCCACCTGTTCCGAGTAGTGGTGACCCTCCTGCCGGTGGAGCTTATCCAGAAGCTCGCCGCCCGTGCACAGTTCCATGATCAGGAAGATGTGGTCGTCTGTCTCGAAGGTCTCGTAAAGCTGCACGATGTTGGGGTGGTCCAGCTCGCTCATGATCCGCACTTCGTTGCGCAGGTCGGCCAGTGAGGCCTTCGACTTGAGCCGGTTCAGGTGCAGGGTCTTCATCGCATACGCGTTGCCCGTGGTCAAGTGCCGCACCACCCGCACCATGCCGCTGATGCCCGTGCCCAGGATCTTGCCTCCGCCGATGTCATACACCTAGGAGGATGTGGGAAGTGAAGAATGAGTGTACCGAGAACAAAGGAGGGCACAAATATCATAAACAGAAAGCACGTGCTCCTTTCCCTTCCCTTCCATCACTTGCTCCCCCCCCCCCTCTTTCACGCTCTCTCCTCCCTCCCTTTCACGCACCTCGTCTACTTTCAATCTGTATTCCTCATGCACCAGGTTCTGAATCAGATGCTGTGTCTTTCTTCGCATGTGCGCCGACCTTTCAATTTCCGATTCACGGTAGTTGCGCGCCTCACCCTCCGGGAACGAATGAAGGCACCCCATGGTCTCGCTCTGCGCTGCTCGGGGGAGAGAGGATGAGCTTCCGCGACGCCCTGCTGTCCCTTCTCCTTGCCACCCGGCCCTATGTGAATGTAGCAAATGTATATGTGTCGTGTGTGAGGATAAGAAATATGGCACGTGTGCCGTGGGTCGAGATTGTGAAAAGCGCAGCACGGTCTCGGTGGAAAGCTAGGACGTGGTCGTCCGTGTCCGCGCCCTTCCTAGCCCTACAAGCAGTCGCGCAGGCGGAGACGGGCATCACGCGCACGGGCCTGCACCCAGGGAGTTGACGTACAATTCTTGGGTTCCCTCAAAATGCTTTTGAAGTACGTACACGGGTCTCTAGCTAGATAGCGCGATGCTACTGTAGTTCCCAGGCTCGGCCAAGCAGAATGGGTGTGTCGTGGAATAAGTTCCCTGTAAAAATGTGCTTGCGGATGGCGAGTGTAGCAGATGCAGACCAATGTGTAATGCTGCTTGCTTTGTCCAACCCATAACTATTGAGCGTGATGGAATGCGACAACAATGTGGACAGGAGCGTCTCAACTTGGTGATACGTTGCAATAACGTCGTGCAGCGAGATGACTGCTAGCCAGCAGCCTGCCAGCAGCCCAAAAAGTTGTTCCCGGAGTCCGCGAGCGATCTTTTTTCGGGGGGGGGGGGCTGCCATGTGTCTCTCCTCGGCCCTCCGAAGACGCCCTTCCTTTATGTGCTGCGCTCTTGCCGGCACACCAATTCACTCGGATACCCACTTGTTTGACCCGTGGAGGCCGGGCCGTGCGTCTACTGCTTGCGCCCAGCCAACTGCATTGGCCCATACACTTGTTCTCTCACCAACCACCCCCGCCAAGAAGAGCAAGTGCAAAAGAACCAGGCTATCTAGCGAAGGCTGAAAGGATCGCAGTCATCAAGCCTCAGCCCCTCTGGACAAATGACATTTCTTTTTACTTGTGGCCAACGACCACCACCCGACCACCACCGAGTACTCAAGTCACTCACGCCGCCCTTTTCTCGCCTCTTCCTACAATCCATGCTCGTACAGGCAGTATACAAGCA
>AFGO01001724.1:0-16166 GCA_004335405.1 Nannochloropsis granulata CCMP529
TTCGTCGAGGGGCGGGTCAGTGACGCGGCTGGCGGGCCTAGGGCTGGGAGGGAGTGGAGGTGTGGGGAGTCGGTCGGCGGCTTTCGATGATGGCGCGAATGAGAGGCTTGTTTAAAAGCAGGCGAGAAGAGAGAGGGAGGGTGGGAGGGAGGGAGGAGAGGTATAACTAAAATTACCATGTGTAGATGAGAGGAATGGGGTGAGGTGTATGTAGAAAAGGGGTGAGGTGTGTATGTAGAGGACAGAGAGAGCTTTAACCCTCCCCGGCCCCTTGACAGGCAGAAGAAGAACACATGCATTTTGTACGAGCAGTTATTAAATAAGATATAAAACTAACCATCCACCTACCCAGTCGTGTCCGGCTGCGAAGCGGCCAAAGCAAAATTGACTCCGCTGTAGTACTGAAGGAAAGAAAGGAACGGTGGACAGAAGAGAGACGACCTACAGTAGTCTGGAAGGAGAGGCCTAATACCAAATAACGACAGAAAGGAGACAAGACGAGTGGAGTGGTTGTATGTGTTGTATTCTTGTCAAGATCCGTTTTTTCTTTCATGACAATGATCGGTATTTCTTTCACGAGGAGGGCGGGACGTACTTTGTTTTAGGATTTTGCTTTGATATGTGGATTAGCATCTGAATGTGGTAGAGTTCGCCTGGGAACGTGTTCACTATCGCAACGCCAACAACGACTATGACTACAAGTAGTACTTTTTCTATAGTACTTGACTTTTTCTTGCCTGGAACGATTACCGTGGGACATGACTTGATTTTTCCTTTCGTCAATTGGCTGCTGCAGCTGCGGTGCGGGTCTCGTGCTTGTTGCTACTGTCGTTTGCACATCGAGCCTGCCGCATGGCTTCTTTTTTCTTTTGAAGCCGCAAAAACTGTGTTGGTTACCGAAGAAAGAGAAAGGAGTTAGTCTTGACGGAACTTTTCAAACTTGTCCCATCCAACCCCCGACCCGACCCTCATCTTTCCCCCCTTGCCTTACCCGCAAGCGCTCTCGAAGACTGGTATTCACCCACTGAAGCTCCATCAAAATGTCTTCGCGCCGGTGCTGGGTAGGGGCGGGTGGCATAGGGGGTATGCTTCGTGTTGAGAGTGCAGGGGATATACCATGGCAAGGGCGCTCGAGCTGCGATGTGAGAGAGCGCGATGCAGCAATATTCTCTGCCGCCTTGCTCATCTCAGACGTTTCCTTGGCATTCGGTAGACAAAAAATGCCGGATCCGGCTTCTGTCTGTTGTGGCGCATTCAAACGAAGAAGAACTTGGTCGGGTGGGGAAGGGCCGAGGGGAGAAGTGGACGGAGCGCCAAAGCCGCATTCGGCATCGAGGCGTGCTGCAAGGGAAATATAGGCGGCCTTGGGCTCATGCCAGACCCGGGTGCGCACGTGGTGGCCTCGGTAGAGGGCTTGGACTAGGGTTGCGGCAGTGTTTTCTTCCATGGTAGGGGAGCGGGGCAGATGATGATGATGAAGCCAAGGTCGAAGGAGATGAGATGACGAATTCCGGACGGAGGGACCCGAACGAACGACCTGAATGTCGCTCAGCCAGGTCCAAGAGAGTGTGCTGTGTGTGACGATGTATGAATGTGTTGTGAGTGTGGTGTGGACATGGGCAAAGATCGCCGAGACTTTCTGGAGAGCGAAGAACTGCGAAGAAGAAAAGTGGCGGGAGGCTCATGACTCAATGATTGTGTCCCTTGTCCCTATTTACACACTCAATCCAAAATCCATCACCCTTCCACAAACAGGAGTCTTCGGTCTATGTCGTCGTTGCTGTGGCGTGGTCCTATTCATCGTAATCTTTGATAATTTAAAGCCCGAGTCATCATCTCCACCAGCGAAGAAGCATTTCGACCGCAGCACACCCTCTCCTCACATGACGATGCCGACGACAGCATCACCATCACCACCTCGCCCGAGAGCGCGCCGCAAGCCACCTCAAAGGTCCTTGGCCCTCTTCGTGCTCGCCACTTTGGGCTGCATGAATTCCTTCCCCGCTAGCCACGCCTTCCGATCCCCCTTCTCCCGTATCTCTTCTCATTCGATCTCGACCCGCCGGTACAGCAGCACCGAGCCCAAGACACCCACCTCCAAAGCTCCACCATCACCTACCCCGCCTGCGGCAGCAGGAGTGTTGCCACCAGCATCCGTAGCAGACTCCCCTTCACCTCCTCCAGCTGTTCCGTCAGCCTTCCTGACAGGCTGGACCCCGCCCATTATGCCCGACCTGAGCAGCCTCGGCGGGGGCTTCAGCTCCGCAGCGGCAGAAGGGGCAAACTCAACGCTCATCGGACTGCTTCAAGTAGCACAAGCAGCCATGAACCCACGCTCGGTAACTCGGACCTTCTCCCGGCAGTTCTCCAAGCGGTATTTGAGCAAATGGAACGACAAAACGGGCTTGAAAGAAATGGTAGAGCAGACACTCGCAGACTTGGTGCGGGTGGCTGATACAATCGACGTGCATTCCAACCCCAAAGTTGCAGCATTTGCCGCGCGAGTACGGACACAAATTGAGACATTGCGGAGGGACCATGATGCCAAGGTGATTTATTTCTTCAATGAGGCCCCGGAGACGATCAAAGACATTCCAATTTTGCCCGCTTTTCCTTTCAAGATCCCCTCGGTCGACGAAGAGTCTGACGACGAGGGGGAAGGGAATAACGATGAACCCACCCCTTTGTTTAGTCCTCGACGGGTCCAACCTGGGGAAGGGGTGGTGAAAAAGAAGCAGGAGTTCGTGCGGTTGTTCAAAAATTTACTGACACTCGCCAAGCAGACGGAGCCTTTGCCGGAAGAGGAGGATATGAGTTGGTTTGAGACTCCCTCATCCACCTTGGAACGTCCTGCCCCCGTCTCTTCCCCCTCCTCCTCTTCTATTGTTCCAGGCGCTGCTGCGCCCTTATCGCCGGTCAGATCGGTCCCTGTGTCTGGAGCGGGGCAAAGTGGCGTCGATCGTCTCTTGATGCAAGTCCGACAAAGGATGGAAAGCAAGGCTGCCGAGGAAAGAAAGAGCGAGGAAGCTGTCGTAAAGGCGGGCCTGCGATTAGAATTTGAGCGGTGGCAGCTTTTGGAGGCCAGTCGTTATTTTAGTGAGACTTGGGCGAAGACCCGCGAGCTTCTCTTGCGGGGGACGACCAGCAGCAGCGGCAGTGCCAAGAGCGTCGGCAGTAGTAGTAGTAGCAGCAGCAGTGATGGTTTTAGCAGCAGTACCAGCAGTACTGCAAGCACTGCTGCGTCCATGGCGATGGAAATGGTGCCTCCGCAACTTCGTGCGATTTTCCAAGAAGTGGAGGGCGCGGTCGCTAAAGGTCTGCCCGTCAAACTGGACTTCACTGCATTATCCTCCGTTTTAAACACGGTCAAAATCGGTCATCGAGCCGAAGCCTTTCCTCAACGCGACTGGCGAAGCAGCCTAGATTTACTGGCTTCTCAAGTCCCTCTACCTGACCCTCTGCTGCACGAACTCAATCACCCGCTTTTCCTTCATTCTTCCCTCCTGCTCGCCACCACCCCCTACAATGTCGCCCTCACCAAGGAAGCCGAAACGGACCCCGCCCTCCTCGCCCGTACGGCTCTCGCTGCGTCAAAAGCGTTAGGTGTGGCTCCTTCTCGATTACAGGTCCATCATGTTGTTTCCGATAAGGCATGCGCGGTGGTGGTAGTGGTGCCGGACAGACGGACCACCTACGTGACCTTTCGTGGAACCAAAGACCCTGTAGATGTATTGACGGATATCAATTTTTTGTCTGCGTCCTTCACGCCGTTAGGATGGGAAGAAGAGGAAGAGGAAGAGTGGGAGGAGGGGGGGAAGGAGGGAGGGTCGGCTGCAGGGTTTTTGCCGTTCATTGATCCGAATAATGTTGCTCAGGGACAGCTGCAGTTGATGGCAGAGACGGACGAAGTGACGGGGACATTGAAAGTTCATGGTGGGTTTAAATTGGCGTTTGATTCGATCAAGGATCGAGTGACTGAGTTGTTGTTAGATGAGGCGGGGGCGGGAGGGGCAACTGACCATGTGGTGTTTGTCGGACATAGTATGGGAGGGGCTCTTGCTCAGTTGGCGACTGTATATTATTGTGAGTTGAAGGCGAGATTGGTGACATTTGCGTCGCCGGCCATTGGGAATGGGGCATTTTGCAGGCTCCTTGATTGTTGTGGGCAGCCGTATGGGGGTTTGAGGGTGTGGAATGATTTCGATGTGGTCCCGTCGATCGCGCAGTTGGTTGGGTATAAGCATGCGGGCGTTCCGATCAAGTTGGATGTGAGTAAGAGTGCCAAGGAGATGTTTGAGATGGAGAATGTGAATTCATTGAGGGGGTTGATCGATTTCTTGGCGCCGCATGTGATGTTTCAGTTGGGGAGTGTCTGTTTCGTCTTTCCGGTAATTGGGTGGGAACTCCAAAGTGGGGGGACAGCCTTGAAGCAGAAGCAGCTGCTTGAGGAACAGCAACAGCAGCAGGCGAAAGGGGGGAAAGATGAGGAAATCGCGACTGCGATGGCAGCGACGGCAGCGGCTGGGGCTGCGGAGGGAGCGGGGTAAGAGAAGGGAAATGAACAAGATCTTCGTTTGTCTGTGAATACATCTACTTAATTATATTTCTAGGTCGACTGATTGACTAATCATGTGCGAGAACTGCGTGTGCATGCGTGGTGTGTGACTTCAAGGAGGGAGAAGAGGAGGAAACCGGACAACGAGGGCAGGGGTGGGATGAGGGAGTGACAGCGATTCGCCAGAACAAAGGAAACGATTACCTGTGTACATTGCTCTGATGAGCTTCCGAAGGATGGATACCAAATGATAACGACGAAGTGGAGAAAAGATGCGAAAGAAAGACAAAATGACCATACCTATTTTCATTTCATTATCCAAACATTTCTCTTTGCTTGCTTTCTTGTTTGCCTTTTGGCTCTTATACCCAAATCTTTTCCAGTGGTGTACACAATGAATTATTTATTGACCGATAGCTATAGCCTATCTTGAAAACAAGCTATATCTGCGCCCTTATTCCTTGCCTATCTGTCTGCACATGTGCCTACGCGCTTCCACCTCTCACTCACACAAGGTCCGGCTGCCGCTGATAATAAAACTGTTCCACCTCTTCGTCATGGTAATGATGCTCTTGGTACTGCTGCTCATACCCATTCTCCTGCTGCGGTTCCTCCCCTCCCCCCTCAAAAGAGCTCTCCAGAGACCCAAGCGCTTCCTGCCCATGCCCACGACCCCGAATATCACCAGTGCCCAAAACCTCCAACAAATCCTCATGCTCAATCTCTAACTGCTTAAAAATCGCGCGCTCCTCACCCAAGTCTTGGCGGAGCTGTAGCAACTTCGCCTGCAGAAACCGAAGGTCCTCTTCCAACGCATGGTCGGGGGGAGAATGGGCTGCAGCAGGCCGTACCGAACCAGCAGACGGCGTGCGAGAGTGTCCCCCCCTCCCCCTTGCAGCAGACACAGCATCAGCAGACGAAGCTGCTGTACGTCGGCTACCGCTGGTGTTGGTGCTACTCCGACCAGGCCCCGTCCGTCCTCTTCCACTCTGAATCTGAAACGACGTACCCGGCCCCGGCACATTCAGCATCCCGGCCGCGGCACGATTCCAGGTCTCCTCCAACTTGCCCCGCAGCTGATCCCGCTGTGTGGCAAGCGTAATCAGCTCTTTCTCCAATGACCGAATCTTGGCTTCACGGTCACGGAGTCGATTCTCTGCCTCCCGTTGCAGCACAACCATGCCCTCGTTTTTGGAAAGCTCAGCTTGCAGGGCAAGATAGTCACGACGAGTAGATTGATGCTGGAGTTCCCGTCCATTCAATTCCAACTGAAGCGTCGCATTGCTTTCCAAAGCAGTCGCCAATTCGTGACGGGCCTGCTTCAAGGCCTCCGCGTGGACCGAACGAGCGTCTTGCAAGTCGTGACGGAGCCGGTCCCGCTCGCGCTTCAACGTGGCAAGCTGGTCTTGCGCGCGGGCCAACGCATCATTGTCCTTCTCCCGCAGACTGCCACGACCACGCCCGCTGCTGCTTCCTCCTACATCACCTCCCCCTCCACCAATTACCGACTTCTTCTCCTGCTCCTGCTTGAGGTTCGCGACGGCCTTCTCCTTTGCCTTAAGGGTACTCGCATACTTCTCCACCAGCTCCTCCAAACGTTGCATTAACACGTCCCTCTCCTCTTCAGTGGCCTGCAACTTTCCTTCGACCCTCTCCATCTGTTGCTGGAACACCCGGCGTTGCTGCATGGTCTGCCGACTCAACGCCTCGAGCTTCTGGTCCCTGTCCTCCAGCATCCCCGCCTTCAATCTCCCCTCAAAGTCCATCTCATTCTTCAGCCGATTATGTTCCCTTGTCACTGCTGCCACCATCTGCTCCTTCGCTTCCAACAGCTCCGTCAACCGCTCTATCCTCCCCGCAGCTTCCTCCTGGGCCGATGCATGTTTTTGCCGCAACCTCTCATAATCAGCCTGCAGGGCCTTGAGCTCCATCGTTGTCCCTTCCAACACCAAGTTGCCCCCCCCTCCTCCATTACCACCACCCCCGCCGCCACTGGCACTCAAATTGGTGATAGTACCCATACTCGTTGTGCATGTCGTCGAATGATCTCTCCCTGGGGCATCCAACCCCTCTTCCGCCTGCCGCGCCAAAGCAATCCGCAACTCGTCCACTTCCGCATGCGCCGCTCGGACCTCTTTCTCCATTCCGACGTGCTCCTCCGCCAACTCCTCCACCCTCTTCTGTAACCGCTGAGCTTCCTCCTTCAAATTATCACGCCCCTCCTTCTCAGCCTTCAATGTCGCTCTTGTCTCAACCAAGTCTGAAACAGCCAAGTCCACATACCATCCCAACCGCTGCAGCAGACAAAATCCTTTCGGATCATCCTCCCCACTCTTCTGCATCTCCAGAGGCGGCAACGACAACGCTCCGTCCGCCCCTAAACCCAAGCGCGCTAGCAACGACGAAATCACCGTCTCAACCTCTACAATCAAGCTTCCATGTTGCAAAACCCCATCCTGGTAATACTGCAAATCCCCCTGTAATTTATCGACGCAACCCCTCAAATTATCTACCTCCTGACTCGTAACCACCAAGCGAGTGACCTCTTTCTCTCGGTCGGAAAGGAGTGTGGTGAGACGGCCGACCTCGTCCTGCAGGTCTTTGAATTCAGATTGGTCTGTACGGGGGTTACTGGCATCTAGCGCTGTCCCTTCAGCTTGTAGCCGACTAAGTTCTCCTTTTAGCCCGTCGATTTGACTTTGCAGCTGGCCCACGTATTGTTCTTGCTGCTGTTGATAATCGAGCCATTGCTGCTCTTGCGCCCGGAGGGCCTGGAGCTCCACGGCCTGGTCCTCAACCAGCGCGTCTGATTGACCTTGCTGCTGTCCGTCTTGTTGCTGCTGCTGCTCTGGCTGCTGCTGCGGCTGCTTTTCTTCTTCGACAGCTAATGGTGCTGCTGCAGGATGCTGGAGCTCCTGCTGCTGCTCCTTGGTGGATGAAGCAATAGCCACAGCATCCAATAACGACAAAATCGTACCCTGAGCCTGCGTAAACTCCTCCCTCAAATGTCCCTGCTCATCTTTGCTCCGCTGCACTACCGCCTGGAGCTCCTGCACCTCCCCGTCCTTCTCCACCACCAAGCCCTTCCATCCCACCGAGGACAGCTGCAGCTGCCCTTCCAACTCTATCACATGCTCCCGCAGCTCCTCAATCACTCCCTCCTTCGTCGCCATCTCTTCCAACAACCCAGCAGTCTCAGCCCGTCGTGCCGCAAGTGCGTTATACCTCTGCTGTAACTCCTCAAAGGCCTTAATCTTTAAATCTCGCACCTGCTGCGTCTTCTCCAATTCTTCCCTCGTCCCTTGCAAGGCTCCCGCCTGCTGCTTGAGCACGTCCTCGGCATACAACAGTTTCTGCAGCAGCTCATGTCGTTCCACTGCTAGTGTGTCTGCCTCCTTCCTCTTCTCCGCAATGAGCACTTGGAATTCACTCGTGATATTGGCCCGGTCCTCATCGAACTGACGTGCCTCCTCCTCCCGCTCGGCCAGCGCCGCAAGCAGCTCTTCCCTCGTTGCTTCTTCCCTTTCTATCTGCCCTTCCTCTTGCGCCGACTTCTCCTTCTTCTCAGCCTCAGCTGCTGCTGCCGCCTCAGCTGCTGCTGCTGCTTCTGCTGCTTTTGCACCTGCTGCTGCTACTGTTGCCTCGAGGGTTGCCGTAGCAGCAGTCGCTTCTTCCAGCTCCCTCCCCAGGCGTGTAACAAGCCCCTCCTGCTCCGTCAAGCGAGCATTAACTTCAACCACCTGCCCTTCCAAAGAGGAAATCTGACTTTGGGCCTCTGTTAGCTTCGACTGCTGCTTCTGCTGCTCCTCCTCGCCCATCACTGCTTGTCGCTCTTGAGCAGCCTCGAGGTTGCTTATCTCCAGCCTTAATTCCTTAATGAGTACTTCGTTTCCTTCAATTATCCCGCGATATTCAACATGCGCTTCCTTCACCCTCTCGTTTGCCATATCCAAACTTTCCCGCAATCGCTGAGCCTCGAGCTGCAGCTCCTGAAGCTGCTCCGCTTCCTCTACATCCCGACAACGCAACCTCTCCTCCAGCTCCGTCATAGCCTGCTCCTTCTCCTGTAGTGCCTGCTTGTATTCTTGCTCTGCCCTGCTGACCGTCTGTAATCCCTCATTTAATCGCTCAACTTCTCCTCGCAATAGCTGGATTTCCTCCCCTTCTTCGGCTCCCCTCCCCTGCAACTGCTCCTCCAGCTCAACCACTCTTGCCGTCAGCCGCTCAGTTTCATGTCTCATTTCCTCCATCCTCCCCTCCCTGCTCTGCAACTCCCGGGCCATTTCCCCAAGCTGTCCCTCCTTCATAACCAATGACTCGGCCGCTGTGATCGCTCGTACTTCCAACGCTGCAGCTTGAGTTTGAAGCTCTTCTATCCGTTGCCGCCACTCTTCCTCGGCCACGGCGTGCGACCGATGATATGCCTCCGCCTCGTTCCGCAGCACTTCCAACTCCCCATGCAACACCTTCTCCCGTCTAATCACGTCCTCCAATTCCTGTCGGCCGCTCGCCAGCTCTTCCTCTGTTGTTGTTGTTGCTGCTGCTGCTGCTGCTGCTGCTGCTGCAGCCAATGCGTCGTGGTCCGCAGTCGGAGGAGAGGGAGGAGGAGGAGTGAATGCCGTGGCAGCAGCAAGCTGCTGACAGACGTCCTCCAACTCAACCTCCTTGGATTGAACAGCCCGGCGGGCCTCCAACTCCTGGTCGTGTGCCTGGATTGCCTCTCTCCTGAATTTCTCTACCTCCTCCCTTAGCGCTGCTATCATTTCCGTGGCCTGTCGTCGTTCTTCTTCTTGCTGCTCTGTTGCACGTTCTCGTTCCAATATGAGGGTGGTGAGTTGTTTCCTCTCTTCTTCCTTGATGGCCAACACGCGGGAGAGCTCTGCGGTTGCTGCTTCTGCTGCTGCTTGGGCATCCTGGAGCTCGACTTTGATTTGAGATACGTGTTGCCTGAGCGCCTCTACTTCATCTTGCTGCTGTTGGTACTGCTGCTGTTGCTGGTGCTGTTGCTGATGTTGCTGGTCAGAAAACTGCTCGGGGGGCGGATAAGAGAAGAGTGGCGGCGCAGTCGATGGTACGGTGGCAGGAGGAGGAGGAAGGGGTGGTGCTGGAGGACAAGGCGGAGGAGGAGGAAGCATGGAAATACCGCCCTTAGGAGGACTGCCGAACAAGGAGGAAGCATCGGGGGGGGGGTGAGAACGCGTGCGTCTTCCTGCGGAGGGAGCGTGGATGGGGCCATGAGAGGGAAGAGAGAGGAGGGGTCGTTCACTGCTTCCCCAGCAGCAGGGAAAGGGAAGAGGGAAGAAGCATCCAAAGAGTCTTGGCCGTCTTGGACAGAAAAGAGGGAGGAGGCATCAGAAGGCTCCGCTTGGAAGGAAGGAGGAGGAAGAGAAGGGGAGGTCCCACTTGATCCGCAAGAAGTATGCACAAGCTGCTGCTCCTGCTCTTGGGGCTTCTGCTGTTGCGGCTGCTCCTGCTGTTGCTGCTGCCGCTCTCGCTGCTGCTCCTCGTAGGCGGCTTGCTGTTGGTGCCATTTCCGCTGCTGATTTTCGTAAATGTGTTGTTCTTGCTGTTGCTGCTGATCCCGCTGCTGCTCCTCCTCTTCCGATAGCGGCAGCAGCTCATGCGACACCGGTACCGAATCAAACGCCGCGGAAGGCGCGTCGGCCTCAGGCTGCTGCTGCTGCTGCTGCTGGAGCTCCGCGACAAGCTGGGCCTGACCATCGGCATAAGCCCTCATTTCCTCCACCTGTCCTTGTACTGCCTCGCTGTAAAGTCGGTACTCTTCCAAAGCCCGTTGGTATTCTGGCACCTCTCCAGCTAATGCTTGTGCTTCCTGCAGCTGCGCCTGAAGCTGTTCGACTAGGCTCTGGTGACGTGCCTCGGCCTCAACTACCGCCGCAGCCACGGCTGCAGCTGTTTTGTCGGGTGTTGCAGCGGCATCGACCTCTTGGTCTGGTTGACGGGGGAACAGATCTTGCTGTGGCTGCTGCTCCTGCTGGAGTAATTGCTCACGAAGCTGTTGCTGCACTTGCTGCTGCTCCTGTACTTGCTGTCGCAGACTGCTCACATCCTCAAGCAACCGCTCCTTCTCCTCCACCAACGATGGTTCCCTCTCCTCTACGCCTTGATCTTGCTGGGGTCCGAGGCGCTCCTGATATTGCTGCTGTAACTCCTGTACTTGTTGCTGCAGCTTGGTCAAGTCCTCAAGCAGCCCCTCCCTCTCCTGTACAAGCAACCGTTCCTTCTCCAATCCCTGCGCTTGGATCGCCTCGCTATACACACGGTACTCCTCAAGAGCCCGCTGGTACTCAGGCACCTCTCCCGCAAGCGTCTGTGCTTCCTGCAGCTGCGCCTGGAGCCTTTCGACTGTTGCGTTTGCTTTCGCTACTGCCTCCGCCGCCGCCGTTGCTGTCGCAGCGGCATCGCCTTTTTGAGGAAACAATTGCTGCTGTTGCGGCTGCTGCTGCTGCTGCTCTTGCATCTGCTCGAGTAGCTGCTGCCGTTCTAGATGCTGCTCATTCACCTGCTGCTCCAACTTGCCAACTTCCTGGAGCAATCGCTCCTTCTCCTCCTCGGCGCGCTTCCACCGTTGATTTTCCTGGTGCATCGCCTTGTGAGCCCGCTCCAGCTCCTGCTGCAAATCTTGATAACTCGTCGATACCGCACTCAATTCCCCTTCGATCTCTTCCAATTTTCCCCCCATTACCACCTGCTCCTCGCCGACCTTCTTCTCCCTCGCTAGCGCCTTCTGCACCTCCAACGAGAGCTTCCTCACCTCGTCCTCCTTTCCGGCCAGTTGGTCTTTCACCGTGCTCAGCTCTCCTCGCAATTCAAAATTAGTGGCAAGCAATGCCGCTTGTTCATCCTCCATCTCCGCATAATTGCTACTGCTCTTCTGTTGCTGCTGTTGCGCATACATGGTGAGCTCTGCCTGCGCGGAAGCAAGACGGGAAGCGCGTCGTTCTAGTTCCTGCTGAAGGCTCAGCACCACTGCCTCTTTCCCTGCCAACGCCACTTCGGCTGCCTCCCGTCGCTGCTGCTCCTCCTTCAACACTTCAGGGTGAATTCCTCCAGCTGCTGTTGCTGCTGTTGCTGCTGTTACCGGTTGGCTATCAAACAGCGGCTGCTGTCCCCTCCCATTCTGCTGCAACTGCTGCTGCTGCTGCTCCAATTGCTGCTGCTGCTGAAGCTCCTGCATCTGCACCAGTACCTTATTTATCCTCACTTTCAAAAAGTCAATCTCCTTCTCCTGCTCCCCAATCAACTCCAAATACTTCGCCGCCGCCGCTTCTGCCGCCGCCGTCTGCTCCTCCTCCCATCCTTCCCCTCCTGCACCCCCAGGACCCCCTTTACCACCACCCGTCAAAAGCAAGTGCCGTCTCACCGCCTTAGCCTCTCGTCGATAGATACCTACAAATCGACTATCGTAATACGGCCACTTCCCTCCAGGCGTTCCTCTTTCCAGGCAAGGCCACTCCCCAACAAAGTTTCGCCCGGGAACCAAAACTCTCTCCAAACCCTCCAAAGCAGACGAAAACGGGGAAAGGCCAATGCGATGTTCGATCATCCCTTGCACTTCCTCCCGCGATAATCCACTGCTCTCCTCCGTGCCCTCTCCCCAGTATTCAAGGCACAGACCGAGGAGGAGGGCAGTCAAAGACCTGATGTCAGGAGAGGAAGAGGAGAGGGATGCAGAAGAGGAAGGGGGGTGGGTGCCTTGTGAAGTGGAGTGTTTGGATTTGGGGGCCGGGAGATCGAAGAGGAAAAGGTTGGCGGTGGAAGAGAGGATGGCACGTGCTGCTGTTGGGCAGGAGCAGGTCCACACAGCCAGCAGTCGCAGGATGCCAACCGCCACGCCTTCTAACGCAGCAGCCGACTGACACCTGACACACTGCTCCAAAAGGTACGTCACCCAATCAAGCAACAACCGCCTTCCTCTCCCTTCTTCTCCCTCTCCAACACCATCCTCCTCCCCTTCTCTCATCCATCTTCCTCCCAAATCGGTTAAAATCCGCGTTGCTAGCTCTCGTGCCGCCAACCCCCCCTGGCCCAGCACATGCTCAAGGATAAAACACGCCGCCTGGGCCGCCTCCACTCTCTCCTCCCCACCAGCCAATGACTGAGTAATGGCCGTGATGAGCTCTTCGAGCAACACTACACCCAGAGGAGAAGCAGGTATCCAGCCTTCGTCGTCGTCGGGCAGGTCAAGGGGAGGGAGGGGGGGAGCGATGATGTGTTGGGCCGCCATTATACAGGCGATCTCATTTCCTTCGAATACACGATGAATGATCATCAATGCCCCAGAGCGGACCAGGGCAAGAGGGGCGTGCAAGGCGAGACGGAGCAAGATGGAGGAGAGGTAAGCACTGCCGTTCTGTCTGTCGGAGTCACGAATAATGTTGCTCTTTTCCGAGGAGGAGGAATGGTCGGCAGACGGCCAGAGATAGGGGTAAGAGGAGGGATCGACCCGTGCATCGAGCAGGGCTTGTTGGGTGAGTGGGTTGCCTTCCACCACCTCCGCCAGCAAAGCCAGTGCTTGGCATTGTATTTTGGAAACGACCTCTGCCTCCGTAAAAGGCGCGGTGGCCAGGTGGACGATGGAACGAAGCAAGCCTCCCTTCTGACACTCCATCAAGCACCGTTGTCGACGCTGCCGGTCCTGCACATGTCGTTCATGCGAGCCTCTGTCTCCGTCTTCATCAGTGACACGGGTACCTGACCCCGCTACAACCAAGTTGCGCAAGATGCGCAAGGCCAATCGAAAGCTCTCAATCTGCCTGGACTTCAACCGCGGTGCCCTCCTTCCCTCCTCCCCTCCCTCCTCCTCCCGCTGCTGTTGCTGCTCGCCGTCATTATCATAATACCCCTGCTCCTCCTCCTCTTCATCCACCAGATTAGTCACGTCCATCCAAGGCGCCATCGTGTCCAACGGTCCCAGTTCGCAAAAGTGCCTCTGAGTCGATGCTGTCCCCTCCACCACATTCCCCAGCAGCCTTAAACAATCATTAGTTATAACCCCGCCCCCATCCAGCAGCCCCCCATCATCCTCGATCATGGCCAACAGATGTTCAAATCCCTCATTGAACACCAAGAGCGTCATGAGGTTCTCGGCGGCTGAGCCCGCTGTGAGCTTGCCCAGGACAAGCAACACTTCATTACGGACTTCTTCACGTTCGTCACTCAAACACGCCACCAACCGCACCATCCCCTGTTGCGACCCACCACTTTGCAAGACACCTTCCATTTCATGAGGGCCTGCATCGAGAGCGGCTTGGATTACTTGAAGGGTGGCGACCGTCGTAAACGTCTCGGTGCCCTCCGCCATGTCCAATAAAGCGTCCACGTTCCCTGCATCCTTGAGCAGTAACAACAACACCTCCCGCCCAGCACCTTGCACAGGGTGGGTCAGCAATGCTCTCAGCAGTTCTAGCAGGCCTTGTGCAGTTCCTTCGTCGAGCTGGCCGAGTCGACGCGCTCGCAACAAGTCCACTACGAGAGGCACGGCCAAACGCCCCACCCGGCCAGGGTCCACGTTCCCCAGGCGCTGCAGGTGCGCCACGGCATCCGACCGGTCCTTGGGATCGCGGGCACTACGAAGCCTGTCCAAGATGATGATGATTTCTTGGTCGGTGGTGCTTGGAGGGGATTTGCCTCGCTCCTCCCCGCCGCCGCCGCCGAGCATCATCGTGGGCACTTGGGCCTTGGCAGGAGAGGAGGTGAAGGTTGGATTTCCTCTTGGCCCTGGCAGATTTGGGAATGTATGAAAAACAGACCTTTGATGCTGTTGTACGAGGTGAAGGGGTGGGGTTTGGCCCGTGTGTTGTATTTAGGGTGCGGTCAAAGAGGGAAGGGAAAGAAGCAAGCATTCGAATTGAATTGGCGATTGCGATGACGTGCCGGGCCGTGCCGGGCTGCTTCGCCTCCTCCTCCCACAAGCTTACCACCCAAACACAATCCAACAAGGCAAGGCAGCATGGCGTGTACGTATTTTAAGTTTACTTCTAGGCGCTTTACAAAGTGCTTTGGTGTGATTCTTTTGGGTTTCAATGTGTTAAGTACTTCTGGTTTTAGACTTCCTCTGCCTCGAGAACACCGTTGCCCAGCTCTGCTCCCCCTTTACAAAGGCCACGGGATGAAGTGCAAGGCAAATAGGGCCCCCATGAAGAGTACAAGGAGGATCAAGGGCGCGAAAAACCCGTAGACAGGCCAGAGGCTGCTCACCAACCTATGTATCGGAGAAAGGACAACCATAATTGGAGAAACACGTGAGAGTGAGTTGATGGAACCGAGCACGCCCTAAGACCGAGACCGAGAGCCACGAGCCTCCTGTCCTCCATCCTGCATGTTTTATTCGCTTTTATCTCTCCCCCTCCTCAAAAGTGCTTACGTAAACGCGCACATAACAGCCGTCGCCGTCGCAGCCGGAATCATGCGCGGGCAGTAGATGGCCCATTCCAAGTCCACGCCTTTAATGAAGGGGAGATACACTATGAGATAGGCGCCGATACAGATGTTGATGCCGACGCATATCATGGCCACGTGAAAGTAACCTCTGCGTTGTTTGTGTGATGGGGGAAGGGGTTGGGGTTGGGTCGGAAGTGGTAGAGTAAGAGAGGGAGTTGAGGCACGTCTAGGACGATCAAAATAAGTGCGGTGCAACAGTAAGGGAAAGATGGTCGAGAGAATAGAGGAAATATGAAGTAAAAGCCCTTATTTGTACAATTTGATCCAAACATTCAGTAGATTATAACACATATGGGGGAATTCTATCGACCAATTCGTACCGGTATATTCTCTCGTCGTTCAACAAGACGTGGACAAAGTCCGTGTAGTGGAGCGTGGCAATCGATCCCACCACCCACACTCCCGCTTGAAGCTTCATGGACACCCGTTCCCACATTTCGGCCCGCTGTCTCTTGCTTGGAGCACGCTCCCCGTCCACCACCAAAAACGACGTGGAGGAGGTAGAGGAGGGGCGGATCGTGGTGTTGTTGTTGCTGGCCCGGCTGCTGCTTCGACGATGGTGAGGGTGAGATGGCGTGAGGGGTCGATTTTGACTAGGAGTCTGCTGCGAGGAAGATGAAAAGGTTGGTGGGGGCGGGGGAGGAGGCAACAGAGGAGAGCGTTCGACCATGATGCTTGCTTGCTGGCGGAGTGCTGCTGCTTTCTTAGCTTGCAGTAGCTGTGCGTGCGGGTCGGAATTCGGATGCTGGAGGTCCAGCACTGGCTAGTGTGTTGTTGAACTGTAGGCCTGTGGCTATGAAAGGATTGAAAGTGGGGAGTTTTGGACAGAATTGAGACAAAGGAGCGTAGGGAGAGGGGAAGAGGGGTGGGAGGAGGCACCAGCAGCTTAACGCGCGAACACCGCTACGCGGCCTACAAGGCGTCCTTGATGGTGGTGAGCTGTAGCCAATGCACAAAGGTACTGTACTGTTCGAAATGCTTTTTGATACAAGCCTCCATTACGGAGGCGTTGTCCGTCACGGCGATGCTCCTCCGGGATGGTCCCAAGAAGCAAGCAACCTTTTTCTCTCCCTTTCCATTATTCCCCGAGGGGCGGAATGAAACATGTTTGGGAGCCCCATGGTAGGGGGGTGGGTGGGGGGTTGAC
>AFGO01001725.1:11469-29242 GCA_004335405.1 Nannochloropsis granulata CCMP529
CGCACACACGCTCACACGCGCGCACACACATACACAAAGATATATGAAGACAGGCAGACACAAGCGGGCGTGTGTGATGGTGGATGGCGTGTTTTTACCTTCCATGCGTCTCGGGTCTTAGAAGTAAACAAAGAGGGAGTTAAAAGTAACCAACTCACACCAACACTTTGCCTTGCCTACAAATGATAATGCTGCTGAACAAACGTGCCGACGTCGTCGTCATTGTTGGAATAATTTGAAGGGAAAAAAGAAGAGGTGGAAAGGAAAGGTTGGTCGCATATGCTGCACCCTTGACGGCTCATCAATGGCCCGCATCGATCCCACGAAATAATTGACTCAACCTCAGCTAGAAAATAGGAATGTCATCTGCACTCAATCAAAAGGTATATCAGGGGCATTTGCGGAGTAGAAGTGAGATATGTGTACGACCAAAACATACGGCATACAAAACTGAGAAAGACCTTCACTTTAAATCGTCCCATGCACTGCGACTGGGTGGACTATTCTGGCCTGTTGCAAACTTTCACCAGTCATATTCAGATCTGCCTGTGCCCATAAGAGGCAAATTCGACCACCTGCACATCTCTTGAGGGCCGTGATTAACATACCTCTGTTTGCATTCGTCGCTCCTACCATCTTCTTTCCGCTTTCTTACATGGATTTCCTGACATTCGCCGGATTGAAGGACGAGAAAATTGTTATAAACAACAAAGAAAAATAACAACACTTTAATTGATTTACGCTCATCATACCCTTCCTTGAGTTGTTTTTATAGCTTTGATCTTGCCTTCGTCGTTACCAAAATCTTTCGTCGCCTTTGGGAACTTGTGTTGTGGGCCATGTTGGTGGTCCGATTGCTACTTCTCTTTATTACTGCTGCCTCCACAGGCAAGGCTTTTTGCCGGATTAAACCCAGCAACTCCGTCTCAATCAGTCGCGTATCTTCCTCGTCCAACCGGCTCGAATTAAAATGGCCTTTGCCATGCCGAAAAACAACCCGTGCGCCCACAATTTCCTCAAAATCTTGCTTGTTGCTTTGCCCATCGTCGTCCAGGCCACGATACGGGTCATTGTCGGACATAAGACACATGAGCTTGCCCGGCGGACAGACGAGTCGCACGTTCTGGTCGAAAGGGAAAAGTTGAAGAATAATGTGAGTGGGAGAAAGGCACCGAGAAGGAATAACAGGCACGATACCATACCGCAAAATCAATATTGTGATAGTCCATCCATCCCTTCTCGAACGTATCCCATTCGTCCCGAATCAGCTCGTCAATCGCTGAGGACCGTCTCTTCCGCGTCGTGTGATCTAAAGTCAACCAACATCCCACGCAAAGGCAGCCGCCGACCTAAGGGAAGGGCGGGGAAATTACGGGGGAGTAGATATATATTATGATGGAAAAGACTTATAAAATCAAACTCCTGCATCCTGCTCGCTAATGTCAAGGCTACGTTATTTACTGGCTACATATTTTACTACACATGGACCGTTCGAGAGCCAACCATGGCAATAAGTCACCCGCTGCTACCTCCCGCGCGACGAAGCGGCCGGCACATTACAGAAAACAATCCTGCTTGTGCATACAATCCTATCCACAGGAATTAATCAGAATTAATCAGACGTCTTGCGCTTACCTTGGACCCGGGCGGCAATCGCGCCAAATACCTCAGAATTACCTGGCATCCAATGGACTGCCCAATGAAAAAGGTGTTTTCATCAGGCCCCCCGGGGCCTACCAAGTCGGCCAAGTGCTTGATGTACTTTTCCGCGTCGGCCGTCTGCGCAGGCTTTGTGTTACCTACCACCTCGACCTCGACCGCTTGCTCGTCGTCGCCGCCGTCTCTGGAGCAGTAGCGTGTTCTCAGCAGATCCTCCGCCAGAGGCTTCATCCAAAGCCTTGGGTAGGAATATTGCCGCAACCATCCGTTAAAGAGAATAACACGCCGCCTTTTCTTTGTCGTCGTCTTCGTCGTAGTCGTCGTCGTCACCGTCTTCTGGTCAGAAAGCGGGTCATGCGGAGCCGCGGTGGTGTGTGTGCTGGAGGATCCTGCCGGGCGAGTCATGCTTGGTTGTGCTCGAGGTTTGAAAGGAAGCTGTCTCGTAGACGATCCCTACGAAAGCCTCTGTGTACAACTTATGTGCTTAGTATAGGAGACGCGTGTGTGTGAGGATGTGACCAAAGTCTTTCTCAGGCTGTTCTTCTTCTGCAGGGTCTCTCGGCCTCCGAGCACCGGCCTTTCCACGGAGCGATGTGAAAATACATGCATGAAAGACGAAGCGAGGACTAGGGCATAAAGTGTCTTAGCGTGAAAAATATGAACATGAACCCCAGCCACAAAAAATGAGGCTTACAATGTAGCAATGTAAGACGCATAAAGGGTCTCGAACGAAGATTTTGCACACTCCGTAGAGCACGACAGAAAAGCATGATTTTTTTTTGAAAAGCCAACGGCTGATGAAACACATGTTCTACTTTTCACTCATTTTTAGCCCCTCGCTTTTGAGATGCGGCTTGAGCTGATGCTCCTCGAGTACCCGAGGCTTGCACAAGAATATTTCATTATCTCTTACGTGATTGGTCATGTTCACGCTGGTTTCTTTAGAAGCGTGAAAATAAGACGCTTCAACGCTTTACCCTCCGCGCTTACCACGTGTGAACGTAGGAGCCTTTCTAATCCATAGCTACGTGTGGGCTGTTGGCCGACCTCGGCGGGGAAGACAACAGGAACTGACATGAATGTCTCCTTGCCCACGTGATTTGGCTCGTCGACAAGTGACATTACTGTCTCATAAAGCCATGGCTGGCTGTAACACATGGCATGTCAACACGCCTTCTGGGGGCGATTTATTCGGAGCAATGACTTAAAGCGCCTGCTTCTCGACCCGCGGTTCGTTTATGTCTGGCTTCTGCCACACAGCCACCAGGACTCACTTGTCCTTTCCCATTCCCACACGCAGACATTGTCCCACTACTGCCACCACAACCCATTCTGCGGGACACGATATGGGGGCCAAGCACTCCATCGTGGCCATCGTGCCCGAGCCTCTCGAGCTTCAGACCGGCCCAGATGGCGCGCTCATCCATGCGGAATTGCTCCCCAAGGCCTACCGCCATCTGAGCCAATTCCCCGTGCTGGGCAAGAAGGCTCGGGGCCCCACTCGCCCGTACCCAAACGAGACAGTCACGCAGTAAGTCACACGTGCCGGGGGGAGCAAGTGGAAGAGAGGCTCAAATAGAAAGGTGGATGTTGTTCTTTCCCCGCAGCCATATGGAGAACGAAGCTACTCCTACACCTCGTCCAAAACATTTTTTCTCCAATCCACCCACAGCTTCCTGAAGGAGCAGACTGAGCCCGCCACCCTCATCGCGGATTTCTTGTCTGTCCAAGAGCGCTTAGCCTTTCTGCAGACTCACAAGTACGTTCCATGTGTGTGATGTATCTCGGCTTTATTCGCTGGTATTGAATGTAGAATTAAACTCTTTGACGCACACGCTTGTCTTCTTCTCATACCATACGACCTGTCTGCATAATACCCCTGTCTCTCTCTAAATGGGACCGAACCCCCAACTCCTCAACCCCTGATTATGTCCCAACCATGCTCCAATTGCATCCCCGAGATACGTATATGCCACTTCTCACTCTCTCACTTTCAACACATACGCGATGGCTTACTGACTCACCCACGACTACGCACCACACCCACGACCAACAAACAGAGTGGGTCTTCCTCCAAAGCTTCTCAAGCCCCTCCTCTTCAACGGGCCCTCCCGGGAGCTTAACTTCTTGTGCTGTCCAACTGCCACCACCGCCGTGGGAAGCCATTCCACTTGGCACACCAATCATGACAACCCTGCGTTCGCGAGTGGTGCGGGAATGGTAGATAAGACCGAGCAGGGAAAGTGCTTTCAACTCGAGGTGCGGTATCGGGGCAGCGTGTTGTCCCGGGCCGTGCCCTTGCCGCTGGTAGCCACTGCCCTTCACCGGGTGATTCGAAGCTGGCTCAACAATCGCTTGCGCACGCAAGGCTTTCCTTTGATCCTGGCCATGGTGAATAAGCTCCTTTCCGTCTTCCGACCCACGGAAGAGGTCTGGTATGCAATTGTGAATAACTGCGGGGAGGACGGGGCCACACTTCTTACGTATGCCTGTGCAGATCCCTCTATTCCTCTCCCCATCATCGAGCAACTTCTTGAAATTCCTTGCCTTGATCTGGGCCTCCCAGACCGAAAGAGTGGACTCAATGCCATTCAGCTGGCACACACAAAAAAACGCGAAGAACTGCTCGTCTACTTTGCGTCGTTGGTCGGGTTCTGAATATATTCGTGAAAAGGGATCTAATCCGCTGGGAGCTTTGGTAACGTGGCAGCCTCCCGCCATGACTTCCCTTAAACATTTGCGGTGGGGCTTTCACACAAGTTCGAGGTTCAAATAAATGTGCTAGGCAAGAAGAAGAAAAGAAATCGGATTTGTAAAGGTGTGTGTCGCCATTGAGCTGATTACGCACAAGAAACAACCCTTCGTGCCATACACATTACTATATTATTTACTCATTACTTGTTCTTTTCAATTCCTCTTTTGGTAGCCGGCAGCGCCACTGTTGACCTCCCTCCTTGAGGCGACAAGGCCGAAGACTATGGCGAAGAAGAACAAGCTCACTGTCGGGCCCCCTTCCTTCTTCGCTCCCTCAGAGACCGAGCAACGAATGAGGCAAAGCAGACAAACAGTCCCACAACAACCGCGTACTGCTGCATGTGTTTCTATCGCGGGCATGTTTTTGTTGCGTCCGACCACTTCTCGGCTTCTATTCTGTACGTATTTCAACGACTAAAATCCTTCTCCCGTAAGCAAGTCTGTGATGCTCTCAAACCAATCGTCACGCACATCTGCATTATAGACAAAGAGATGGTTTCCCTGCACTACCTCCACGTCAAAGTCCGAGGTCGTGAACCTCTGCCAGCCCTCCACCATTTCCTGTTGGGGTGTTAGGAGGAAGAAAAGTTAGAAGCAGCAGTGTTTGATCGGGGGAGACAAAGCTTTTTTCTCTCTCTAAGTGCGCACCCTTGAAATCTTGCGGTCCTTAGCGGCAAAGTAACTGTGGATGGGAAAATTGAACGGGCAAAAACCTGTATTTTGGCGAGTAAGGAACGAGTGTAAGCACGGCTTGCAAATAATGTCCAGGGTGACTCCATCACTTCTGCCCACGGAACCAGCAGACATCATGCGAACCCTCTCCGTCCTCTCTCTGCCACTTACCCTCAGGGGCAAATGTGTACTGATCAAACAGCGAAAAATCTGCGCGAAGCAGGGGCTCAAAGGTGGGCCAGACGTCTGGGCGAAAGACCACCTCGTTCACGTCCCATAGGCGGCACTCAGCCTGTAGCTGGGCCACGCTCATCTCCTTGTTCGACTTCCACGGCTGTAGGGATGATGAGAAAATGGAAGAAAGTAAAACAAACTTAAGCATGGATATGTACACCTATGGTGGATCGTCAACCTACGCCTCCACCTCTGAGGCCTCACAAAGCGGTCTGCCTCTCCAACCCAACCCATCCCACTTACTCACCTTGGCACTCGCTGCGATGTCTGGAGAAGCCATGCACGACACAAAAAGCATCTTGGGCATGGGCATGTCCCGTGCCCGCAGCAGCCGCAGCAACTCGTACGCGATCCAATTCCCACAGCTGTGCGCGACAATGACGTAGGGCACGTCGTCCTCCCGCAGCTTGGGCTGGACGACGGGAAAGAGGGCGGCCGCCATTGCCTGACAGCTCTTGGCAAAAGGCTCTTTCCGTCGCTGTTCCCGACCGGGGTACTGGACGGCCAACACCTCGGCTTGAGCATCCACGGCCCAAGCCATGAGCTTGTTGGGCGTCCGTTGCTTCTCCCGGACCGCCAACCCCGTATAGATGTTCTCGGCGCTGCCCGCGCTGGGAAAGCACAAAATGCGAAGCCGAGGCTTATCCAAGGGCTTGTACATGGGCAGCCAGGCCTTGATGACCTCGTCGGACACCACGGGGGCATCTATAGTTGCCGCCTAAGTGTTGGTGAGGTGCACAGGGGAAGGAGAGCGTGAAGGTAGGGATCGCGACGGCGGAGAGGGCCTGCTGTCCACTTACCATTGCTGCTGGACCCGAGGCACTGACGACCGAGAAGCAGGCACCTATGGTAAATCTGTATTTGCGTGGGGTCTACGTGGTACGTGAGGTAAGGTGGGATGTGGAAAATGCTCGATCCAACGCTCGGTCTGCCGTTGAGAGGAACATATTTTACCCCCCGCAACAAATAAACCAAAGGCAGCCCGCCACAGCAAGAGTATATTCGAACAAACGTTTTCATTTTGTTTTCTTCGTTTATCTCCCGACACAGGTCATGTCGCTTCACCTGTCGCTTTCCCGAGCAGCATGAATGATTTGACCTCCGTGATGAGCACTGGCACGAGCTTGCCCCGGAGTTCGGCAATGTCTCCTTCAAACAGCACGGGCCGGCCCTGGCGGTTGCGGCCCTTCACCAGACGGGGGTCCTTGACGTACCGCCCCTCCACCAACACCTGCAACTCCCGGCCCAGGTAGCGCTGGTTCCGCTCCAAGGCGTGGTCGGCAGCCAGCTTGTTGATCCGCTGCAGCCGGTCAGATTTGACGTCGTCGGGCACCTGCTCCTCATATATGGCGGCGGGCGTATTGGGTCTGTGCATTTGAAAAGAAAAAGGTAAAGGTTAGCTTCTCGCACAGAAAAAACATGGTTCAAAGGCACGAACAGCCCAGCTGAGAATGACCACCACCACAAGAAAAACATACCTAGGGCTGTAGGCCGCAGTGTTGACCTGGTCGAATTTGACAGTCTCCATGAGCCGGAGCGTGTTCTGAAATTGCTCCTCCGTCTCTCCGGGGAAGCCCACGATGATATCGGAGGTGACGGCGGCGTCTGGGAGCAGGGTCCGGATTCGGTCGACGATCTCCAGGTACTTGGCGACGGTGTAGCCCCGGCTCATCCGCCTCAGGATTTCGTCGTCGCCGGCCTGTACCGGAAGGTGAAACATCTCGCACATGTTGGGGGTGGAGGCCACGGCATCGATCACGCCCATGGACATGTACCTGGGATGGCTCGTCACAAAACGCACGCGCTCGATGCCCTTCACCTTACCCACCGCAAGCAGCAGGTCCGAGAACTTTTGCTTAGGGGTGAGGTCTCGGCCGTAAGCGTCAATGTTCTGACCAAGCAGAGTAATTTCGCGATAGCCAGTACGTGCCAACTCTTCGATCTCGCGGATCACGGACTCGCGTGGCCGGCTTTGCTCTGTGTGGTTGAATGAGGGGTGGTGGTGAGTGGAAGTGGGTGGCGCTTCGGTCGAACAGATCTTTGCAGGGGTGGTCGCCGAGCCACATCCTAGAACCACGTATTTAGATACAACCATCAATCACATAAAAAGACAGTAGGTACTGAAAGTAAATGAGAAAATCACAAAAGCATCCCGACCCCTCCATCCAAACACGCCTCCATCCCCTCCCTTCCCAAAAACTGGTTGCTAGCGCAGCTGGCCCCTCAAGTCTTATATCTTATATATTGAGGCTTGTTATGGAACCTTGTGGGTCTTTTCTTTGCCCTTGAATTTGCACATGATCGCTGAAAGGTCGCGGAAGTCCGAATAAAAGTGGGGCGATAGACAAACTACTATTACTACCACCCTGACAAGAAAGGGCCGTGGACCCAGAGTCAACAACTAGAGGGGACAACCTTACCTGTGCCACGGGTAGTGGGGACGACGCAATACGTGCAGCGTTCATTGCAGCCATAAATTATGTTAACCCACGCCCGTAAATCACTGTCGCGCCTCGGCTTGGTGACGTCTTCCATGATGTGCGTGGCCTCGGTCGCAACCACCTGGTTCCCATCCATCACTTCCTCCAAGAGATCCCCCAGCCTATTCGCGTACTGCGGCCCTATCACCAGGTCCACCTCCGGGAAGCGCGTGATGATAGCCTGCCCCTCCTGTTGCGCCACGCAGCCCGCCACGACAATGGCCAGGTTGTCGCCGCGCTTCTTCCGGTTGATGTACGGGCCAAGATAGCTGTAGACTTTTTGCTCGGCGTGATCACGGATGGAACAAGTATTAACAACCACCACATCGGCCTTCGTAACCTCCTGTGGCGTGGCGGCTTCCTTAAAGCCCAGCGCCATCAATTGGCCAGCCATACGCTCCGAGTCTGCCGTGTTCATCGCACAGCCCATTGTTTCTACTGCGTAAATCAAGGCGGCGTCCGCATCGGCCCCCTCCTTGGCCATGAGCTGTTTGAGAGGCGTTGGCATCAAGCCCCGACCCTGCACCCGACCCTGAGGCTTGGAGGTGTAGCTAAGGTCGAACATGACATCCTCAATCTTGACAAGGTGGAAACCCCGGGTGCTTGCCACCTTGATCACATCCCCCGGCTTCTGCTTCAGGGCCGCTTCCCGCACCTGGTGCGGCACCACGTCTTCGAGGAAGTCGTCCGCTACGCCGATCCAACCCACGTCCCCACCAGCCTCGCGCGTCACCTGGTGGTGTGATAAGAGAGGCAGAAGAAAGAAAAGAATTGACGTAACTTTACCAAAGAGCCAAATAGGAGAGTTTTCCTCCTTTTTTCTAACGCAGCTCCTACTGTCTCCCATTAAAATGCCTCCAACACGGCCTGCAACGCATTCACATTTCAGCTATACAGTCGATTCTATTGCTCATCCCTTCCAAAGTCTTACCGAGCAAGCCGAGATGGCTTGTGCCATGGTGTGAAATTCCGCCCCCTTCTTGATATCCTCGTAGAGAGAATCGCACAAAGGCTCCGTCTGGTTGTGCGTCGTGGAAAGACGTGGAATTATAAAAGAGGACACACTTAGTGGAATTATCTTCCTGAAAACTACTGCCATTTGCAAAATGACAGCGATATCAGCCCCCCTTTAAATCGTCTCTCGTCTCTTCTCTACCCACGGCCCAAGGCCCCCTCTCTCTCACCTCCACGAGCAAGTGCCGGGCACGCACTGCAATGACGTTCTTTTGCCGCTCGGCATCGGTCCGTTCTTTGAGCTCCTTTAAGGAGAGGTTCATGCTCTCTGTTTGATTGTGCATACGCGACGCTGAGTGCACATTGGTCCCCCCCCCTCCCAAACCCTGCGACCAAGAACCTCACCTTCTTTGACCTTGCTGGGCTTTTGTCCTGTCTGCGGCGCAATTGCACTGCAAATTGCCCCTCCTCCCCGGGCACGTTGCGGTCCCGACACAGGTCTTTACAAATTGGTGGTAGTGGGTGTGGATGGAGATTGTGAGAGAAAAGGGAACGACGGGGAAAATCCAGTTAAAAGCAGGAGGCAGATATTTTGCCTACCCATGTTCGAGCTGGCGTGGAGCGTCGTACCTGAGTAGCGTGCCCGTGTATTGCGATGTCCACAGAGCCCTGCTCCCTCCGCCGACAAAGCTGTGTACGGTGGGGAGGAATTGCACGACACAAGCCATCAGCAGCAGTGCAGCAGCTTGCGGCCGTCGGGCCCGATGGTCTTGCATCATTCGATTAAAAAGACTGCACGCGCGCGATCAGGATCAGCAAGATTATCTCGATCACCCTATTCTTTTGTGTGGGGTTGCGAATAGATATCTTGGATGGGAAGGTGTGAGCGCGTAACAAAAGCAAGTAGACTAGAAACGAGGACAAGAAGGCATGTAGGCAGGGCACCACTTCAATTGAAGCGGGCGGCGGCAGGGGGCGAGACACAAAATCGAGGTAGTGTTTTGTTTCTTTCGGTAAATACAGTCTTGGACACATTTTTACATGCTTGATCGCCCTCCTCCTCCTTGTTTGCGAGCCAGGAACCGTGCTCGCGCGGCCGCCACAGTGTCTTGGCTCGTCTTTACCTTGAGAGGGACTGCCAAGGCTGGTGCTGGGGCCGCCACCGGCCCATGTTCCGCACCCACCTCCTCTTCCTCTTCACGCAAACCCCCATCCGAGAGCTTAGCCAACGAGACCTTCCCAATACGGGCACGACATTTCAGGAGCCAGGCCCGTTCAACCCCGAGGACATGCCGCATGAAGGGCCGGGCAGTGTAGACGAGCTCGTGGTAGATGACGCATTGGGGTGCCTTACCAGCAGCTGTGGCGGCTAGCACTGAGGACGGGTGGACGTAGACCAGCTTGAGGTCCTCGTTGGGCATGATGCCTTCCATATGCTTGTACACGGTCGTGCTTTCGGCGCCACAGCGCGTCCCGGCATTGTTGAAGAAGCCTGCGGTCAGCGCTCGGCATATCGACTCCGTGTCCTTGGCAGTCGAAAGCTCCTTGAGACCCGGGGTAGCGCGCCGCACTTCCTGCTCTAACTGCTGCCGGATGCTACGCGCGTTCCTCAACGCCCGCAGGCTCAAAAAAGCGTCCTTGCACCACTGCTCATCAAAGCCCCGCGCCTCCCAGGCGGCGTAGACCATCAAGTAGGTGATATGATCGCCTCTCGGATGCCAGAACTGGGCGTGAGCTCTATCAGCCTCGACGTCCCGCTCGGCCCGGTCGGGCTGGCCAGCCTGCGGCTTGGACTTGCGGCTGAACCAGATGTTTTCAACTGAAAGCATGGCGGCAATGGTGAGAACCTCCTTCAGGCAGCCCTCTTCACTTGCCTGCAGAATGGCACGACTGAGGGTGGGATCAAGGGGAAGCTTGGACATGGATTGCCCTAGGGTGGTGCATTGGCCACGGTCATCAAGCGCGCCTAGGGAGTGGAGCACCAATAAAGCCTCCCCGAGCTGTTCCTTGGAGGGGGACTCGAAGTAGTCAAAACGGATGACATCCTGGATGCCCAACACCTTGAGGTAGAGCACAACGTTGGCAAGGTTGCAACGGCGGATCTCGGGCACTGTCTCGGGCATCATCTCCCCGAAGCAATCCCGCGAGTACAGCCGGTAGCACTGCCCCGGCCCTGTGCGCCCCGCCCGCCCTGCCCTTTGTTCGGCCGCCACCTGGGAAATGGGGACAACCACTAGGCTCTCCATGCGCTTCACTGGGTTATACGTTTTTTGCTTGACGAAACCCGGATCGATGACAAAGCGGACACCAGGCACCGTCACGGAGGTCTCGGCGATGTTGGTGGCCACAATGCACTTCCGCAACCCCGCCCGCACCGGTTTGAAGGCCTGTAGTTGCTGATCAGCGGTTAGGGAACCATACAGCGGCAACACCACCAGCCCCATGCCCATGGCTGCCGTGGCCTTTGACTGCTGCTGGCCGGGGGCGGGATGGGCGGCCTGGCTGGAGAGAAGGGCACAGGCCTTGTCGATCTCGTCTTGGCCCGTGAGGAAGGCCAGGATGTGGCCCTCGCCTTGCGTGCGGTGGATTTTGAGCGCGATGTCCACCAGGGACTGTACGTAGGCCGAGCTCGCCGGCCCTGTGCGTGTCATGATGAACTGTAAGGGAGAGGGATGAATGAGGCGAAGGGGCAAGGAGAGGAAAGGAGGGCTTGGTAAGTTTTCTCCCAAAACAAAGCAATGAGAATTGTCAAGAAAAGGAGAAGAAAAAAGGTCGAAACCCGGGCGAGACAACAAAAAGGACGTCGGCGATATCCCTGCCTTTTTCCTTACCTTAGTCTTGGAGTGATAGACGCTGACGGGGTGGGTGCGGACTGGGATCTCCTTGACGGGGCAATTCCCGAAGTACTCGGAGAACCGTTTCACGTCTAGCGTAGCAGAAGTCACGACCAACTGCGAGATCGATGATAGAGCGTGGATAGGTGAAGTAGAGGGGAGTCAGCTGTCCAACCTTCACGATGTCCTCATATGGTCGAGTTTGCGGGCAAGGTGCTGCTTACCTTCAAGTCAGGTCGGATACCCAACGCGCGTTTCACGAGGCCGAAGAGGATATCTGTGTTGACGCTCCGTTCGTGCGCCTCATCTAGCATGATGACGCTGAACCGACCGGGCGGAGTGTGAGCGTGACGTGAGAGGGAAAGAGGGCGATATGGGCACAGGTACGAGGAAGCATTTTAGCTAATGTGGGAAGGGCAAACGACGCAAAGCTAAGCAATTAGGATATCCAACAACTCCGATGATGAACGAGCCAGGCCCCTTTTAAATCCTACCATTCGCCTGTCGCTAAAAGCACTCATGAACAAACAACCTTAGCTCCGGGGTACCTTCCTACCTGTACTTGCTTAGCACGGGGTCGTCCAGGCATTCCCGCACCAAGCAACCGTCCGTCATGAACTTGATGCGCGTACGAGAGCTGGTACGATCCTCGAAACGAATTTGGTAGCCCACTTCCTCCCCTAGCCGACTTCGGCGTTCCTCAGCAACGCGAGTCGCAACCGAGACTGCAGCCACCCTCCTAGGTTGCGTCACGCCCACAAGACCAGGCGACCTGAATTCTGATGTGTTCGACGGCGAGGAAAGTAGGAGAGTGATAGGGAGGGCATAAAAGCGTATGCATTACGGTTATAGAAAGCTCACAGTTATCATGTTCCCTCACTCCCTGCGCCTCCCACCTTCCGCTCACCGTCACAGAGGTACTGGGGAAATTGAGTTGTCTTGCCGCTGCCAGTCTCTCCCTTGCACACCACCACCCGGTTCTTCCGCACCGCCTGCATCAGCTCATCCCTGTAATGATACACAGGCAGGACCTCTTGATCTTCTTGAGCACGCACCTCGTCTTTAAGGCGACGTCGTCTGGGGCTCCTACTCCCGCTTCTGCTGCTGCGAAGGCGGCGACTGCCATGGTCGCACTGCTCCTCAGACCTCGACTGGGAATGCCGTCGTTGCCCCCGGCAACGGCTTCTGCTGCGAAGATTCCTGTCCCGTTGCCGCTCTCGACTCCTACTACTACGGCCGTCCACACTCCTGCTCCTCGTCCGCCTCCTTCGCCTCCTCCTCTCATCAGCGTCATCATCGTGAGCGGCATTCGATTGACCTGCGGGCAGCCGCTCGTCGTCAACGTCTGCCGTCTCCATGGTGGTCGCGAGCGTCTCTAATTGTTGCCCCTGTGACTTGGTGGTGGATGGAGGACGTGAATTGGGATGTGTGTGCTTTTATTTAATCGCTCGCTGAAGGCGGAGACACCCGAGTTGGAGACACCAAGCAGCAGCGACTGCTTCATCACCACTTCTTCCATGCCTCACTTAGCCATACCACACTGCTTTTAACCTACACCTTCACCACAGGCATGTCAGAGGCCACGCGTACGGCAATTTCGCGGTTGGCCAAGGCGTCGTCCTTGGAAGGGTTGCCAGCCAAGGCAGGGGAGCCTCTGAATGTGTGTGCCTACAGCGATGCCAAGCAACGCCTCTACTTCTTTGGCCAAGACGTGCATCAACGGGTGGAGACGCTGCACTACCTGACCCTCTCGGACCTCGAGCAGGGCGTTGGAGCGGTGCGTATTGGTGGGACGGCAGGGGAAGATCCCCAGGACCGCTTCTATATTGGGACGCGCGTGACCAACCTGTCGTTCAATAGCACGGGTGACCGCCTCTTGCTAAGCGGGCCACCCAGCGAGTCTATCCCGTACCTCGGCGTGGTGGATCTGCGCAACGATGACGATTCAGCACCACCATCTTCCTCTTCTTCCTCGAAAAAGACGGCCGTCCGTGCCCCTCATCGCCAGCTCTTGCCATTGGACATTCGAGGCCGGTTGCTCAAGGCCGACTGGCACCCGCTCAGCAAGACGCTCGTGGTAGCTTTGATTGGGCCGGAGCACGGACCCGAGAGCGGCCAGGCAGCAGAAATCCGATTCTACGACTTGTCGCAAGAAGACGGGACACGTATGCCTGAACTGGTCATTCCCGTGGACGGCGACGTCGCTTCATTTTGCTTCGGGCCCGAGTCGTTGTGGCAGCGCTTCACTATTTATTTGCTGAGCGCGGGCATGGAGGGGACAGGGGCACCCCCTCGGCTGTCGGCACTCTGCCCTGTGGTACCATACCGGGCCCAGGTTCCTGCAATGGCGGTAAAAGAGTTGCAGGAGGCGGTCTTGGAAGAGCTGGCGTTGGACAAGGTGGCGAGACGGCGAGAGGAATTGGAGTCACAGTGGGCTTTCCTAGTGCGCTGTTTCGGAGACGTGGTGGAGTTGGCAAAGGAGCGTGGGAACGAGTTTTTGGCCTTTCGGTGGGTAACGAGCCGCTTGGCCATGGCCTCGGACCGCATGCCGGTGCTTCAGGAGGTGGAATGTACGTACCACAGTCAAGGGCAGAGACAGGCCACAGGGCTGGGTAAATGGGACAATGAAGCAACCACGACATAAACAGCCCCTCCTCTCACTCATTCACTACTTCTTCCCCTTCCTCTTCCCTCTAGACCCCAATCCGCGCGTCACGACCGCAGGAGGCGTCAGCATTTCCGCTCGGGCCCTGGACCTGCTGAACCCAAGCGGGACCTTGCCGGCGTTGGCCGTGACGTACAACAAGGAGCAGGTGGATATCTTGTTGTTAGTTTCGCTCGTGGAGCCTTTGCTTGAGACCCCCAGCGGCCATGAGCTGGCCTCGCACCGGTGGCGGGCACTGGAGACGCGGCGACTGGCACGCCTCAAGGTGGGCCATCTCGCCAGCGAGGCCTTGCCGCGGCTGATCTTGGACCCGGAGAGGCATGTGCACGGCACTCTGTACGTGGTACGGGAGCAGGTGGTGCTTCGCCTTGTCCTACCATGGATCAGGCGTATCGAGGAATTGGGCGAGGGCGGGGACGACGTGGCTTCCTTTAGGGACGGGGGTCTGCTGGGGCGGCGGCCGCCAGGGAAGACGCGCATGGTGGAGGTGCACCGGATTGGGACAGGGCGAACAGCAGGAGGAGGGACTAAGGCAAGCGCGGGGGTCTGCATGGTGTACAACGCTTCGGTGGGAAGCTTATTAATGGTACGGCGGCGCGATGCGGAGGTAGAGATGTTGAACTTGGCCATCCTGCCCTTCATGGTAGACGAGGAGGAGGAGGAGGAGGAGGAGGAGGAGCAAGGGTGGCGACAGCAAGGGGCTGCTGATCGAAACATCTCGATGCAGCAACAGGACAGGAGCATGGCGAGCAAGGACGGGCGCTTTTCCAACTTTGTATCCTTTGAGATGGCCTGTCAGCCGGACATGGAGCGGCTTCGACGGGGCTACGAGCGCTTCTTGCAGGCGACGCCATGTCCAAACGGAAGCGATCTGACGCAGCTGAAGCAGGACCTGATCCAGGAGGTGGTGATCCCCCTTAGAGCGCTACAAACTCGCATGGTGGTGCGGGCGGACGAGGTGGCGGTGCTGTTTGAGCGAGCGCACACGGCGGCCAAGGCGCTGGACAGTCGTCTGGTAGAGCAGCGGGCCGCATACGGGCGGCTGCAGAACCGCGTGGCGGACGCGGAAAATCAGTTGGAGAAAGATGAGCTGGTGGCTCAGATGGCGGCCCAGCAGCTGCATTGGGTGCGGACTGTCATCACGCCGCAGGAGAACCGCAGGTTCCAGGAAGTGCAACTCGCTGAGGCCCGGCTGCGGAACTTGGACGAGCGCCTGGGGGCCGCCGAGGAATGGGCTCGCATACAGGCCAAAGAGGAGGAGGACATCGGAGGTAGGGGAGCGGAGGGCGGGGGAAAGGGTAGGCGCGCCATAGAACGGGAGTTCGAGGAGGCGCGCCGACGGCTGGCGCGGGAAGTGGAGGAGCTGATGAAAGACGTAGCACATATGGAAGGTGCCCTGAGTCTGGACGAGGAGGATGTGTTGGAAGAGCAAGGTAGTGGAAGGGTGCCTTTGCTGGGAGAGCTCGAGACCTTGCGCATCAATTGAACGTGAAAGTAAACATAACAAAAGTAAACGAAACAAAAGGCGAGATAAACGGGCAGCACCATGACAGGCTTTATGCGCATTAATTTTCCTTTTCATTCAACGAGCGCCACTAACATATACAACATGCCTTTTTAGATCTCGGCGTGCAATTTGCAGCTGTTGTGTGTTATGTATGTAATAATGGGGAAGTTAAGTAAAATTGCTCGTTTGGGTCGACTGGCTAATCCTCTCAAGCCCTGCCCAGCATTAGCGTACCTGCCGTGTCAATTACAATCTCCGGGCCTGCCAAGCTCTCCACATTATCCTGTCCCAGTGCCACAAGTCTTACGCAGTAGGTTGCACAAGGCTGCAGATCAGACAGGGCCGCGATCATGGTGTTCTGTCCATTGGGGACATCAATCGATGTGGCCTCTTCCCAGGTCTGAAGGTATTCCTTGTACTGGATGCGATAATTCAACATGCTAATCGCATCCCTACGACAGTGGAAGTACATATCTTCATGTGAGTAAAAAGACTGACTGAAAAGCGAAGTGGAAGTTCCTATGGTGGGCAAGAAGGAAAGAGAAGCAGGACCATTGCCGCTCAGGAGGACAAGCGTTCCCCCCAAAACGACGCTGTCAAGCTTGCCCTTTCGAGGGAGGGACAAGGGAGATCCTTGGAAAGGGAGAAATGGCGTAAAAGGAAGGAAGGGGCACGATCACTTACCATTCTATTTTGATGGAAGTGTCCTCGGCCGCAAGAAATCGTGGCTCCCCGGGCGGCAGAGGGCGTTCAACAACGTCTACCATTGCAGGAGCGGCTACGAGACCTTTCTTTGGGGTTGGAGGGATAGGCAAGTGTGTGCAAAAAATATGAGAAAAGCTAAACACTGAGTGTACCAATGTTACAGACTGTGGGTAACAAGCGACAGAGAGACTACTAAGACGACTCTTACTCGGCCCCGGGGGTTGAAGCTCATGACGCCAATCGTCGGTTACGACGACGCCTAGAAGGACGACGACGACGGCACCTCGCTCCTTGTCAGTGTCTGAAGAGAAAGGACAAGAACGGGCCGGACGAGGGGTGGAGGCGGCGCTTGATGAGCGATGACGCTACCGGCGGTGTTGCAATGCAAGGGCCATCGCCAACGGGCATGAAGAGGGGGGGGGGGAGGTTGTTCTATAATTTTGGGGGGGAGGTTGTTCTACAATTTTTTGTGGTCGAGGACAGGCATGCATCTGTCAGAACCGCAAAAACCCTGAGATGATTCAAGTACATAAGGCCTGAGCGTCCTGTCCATGGGAATGTGACGATCTGCACGGTACAGTATCGGCCTGCTTGGGCACGCGCGATAAAAAGCCCTCCCCGAGGGTGCTCTCTGAAGAAACAAGTCAAGTAGAATCAAGAACTGTTCTGTGCTCTTGTGCACCGCATCACCACGACACAACGCCTTTCTTTCTTCTTCTTCTCATCGTTTGAATCCCAATACTTTGACTACCGGTCCTTATATCGTGCGCACCACCTCTCTCACAGTTCCACACACATGCACAGTGGAGTAGCACATCATTGACAAGGAGCGACCCCCTGACGATGATCTCGGACGTACTACGAATCTGCCGCTCGAGGTTGTCGACCAGAATGGCCCTTGAAATTGGCGGCCAGTCAGGTGCCAGGCGACCAGGAAGCGAGCACTTGACGCACTGCTCATGTATTTCGTTGCGCGCGTTATGCCTGGCGGTCACGTCGGGTCGTTTTGCCCGAACGACCTCACCGCCTGGCGTATCGGCTGGAATTGCTTGTTCACTCATCGTGATATCCCCCTGTGTTTTGGTATAAAAAGCAGGGCGAGATTGAGAGGCCCGGGACTCGGCATGGAAAAAGCGTATGTGCCGCCTCCCTTGCGTGGTATTTGCATTCACCCAACAAAGACGAAAACTTGCATTGCTACTGTCTTATTGTTGTGAGACATTATGTGCCCCTATTGCGCTGCTGTCGTACACAAACAACACAGCGTGTGGGCGGGGGCCTGTATGGCTAAAAATTCGCCTGCCAAAAA
>AFGO01001725.1:32834-49517 GCA_004335405.1 Nannochloropsis granulata CCMP529
GATGATAGTGATGGTGATGATGCCGCCGTCCACGACAAGCACCACACTGCTCTCGAAGAGCTCGGATCGAGCACCATGTCCTTACGGTTTTGGCCAATCAAGTTCTCCGGACACCAATGGCTGATTCCCACCCCTCCAGGATAAGCAAGGAATGGACGCTATTGCAGCGTGTTGGTAAGGAAAGCTAGTTGATAAGAAGCAGAGCTAATACTCTATAATACCAAGAATGAAGCAAGAGGCTTGATTGCTCGAGAGACGCGTTCAATGTTCCATCATCGTGATAACGTGGTCTTTGGCTCGGTGTCACTACAAGGCTTGCGTGATGAGGATACCACTGCGTTGTGAGCTCCTGAATTCACCAGTTATATTCATGTACATGCACGAAATATCTCACACTAGTTTCCCTCTGTGCCGCTGATTACCGCTCCCCTTATTTAAACCCATGCCCTTCTTCACAAATCATCGTCAGGCATGAGGGTGGCTTTCATTCTTGCAGGGGTGCTGCTTCCTAATGTGGCGGAAGGCTTCCTCTTGCCAAAGGTGCCTGGTGTGACGTCTCTGGCCCGCCTGACTAACTCGCGACCGTCATCAAGGTGAGTGTGCTTTGGTGGATGGGTGCGGGTGCAAGATCGGGTATTGCCGTCTACATCTCTTAGGGTACGGCACGCATACATACGTCATCGCATCATCATCATGACAATTCCCCTCCTTCCCTCCCCTACAAACAAAGAACGACCTTCACCGCCAGCCACCTCGATCCTTCCTCTCTGGAACCCGTCATCAAAGTGGCGGGTGCCCCTGCCTCGCGGTTGGTGGCAAGCCTGTTAGCCACCACGAGCAGCTTGAGCGCCGGCAACATTTTCAAGACGCTGCCCTTGGTCGGCGGCCTTGTGATCTTGGGCTTGCTGGCGCTGCGCCTACCGGGCGCCGTTGCCCGGGGGTGGCGGTCATACAACAAGGAAGAGAACTCAGTGGGCCGGGAGTACGACGCTTGGACGCGGGAAAAGATCCTGGAGCACTACTGGGGGGAGCACATCCACCTGGGTTACTACACCGAGGAGGAGCAGAAAGGCGGGTACCTGAAGAAGGACTTTATTGGCGCCAAGTACGACTTTATCGACCGGATGATGGCCTTTGCCAAGCTGGACGGGCAGGAGTTCAAGCCGGCCAAGGTCTTGGACGTGGGCTGCGGCATCGGCGGCACAACGCGCTACATCGCCAAGGTGAGATTGAGAATGGAAAGGGGAGACGGGAAAGGTAGGAGATGCCAGCATGTTTGACTCAGTGAGTACGCAGGCCCCCTATTATCTGTGCTCATGCACTTCTTTCATTCCCCAATCAAACAGAAACTGGGCACGGGCTCGCAAGTCTCCGGCATCACACTGTCCTCAGAGCAGGTCCGACGCGCCAACGAGCTTGCCGGGGAGCAGGGGGTCAAAAACGCCGAGTTTCAAGTCATGGATGCCCTCAAGATGACCTACCCGGTATGTGGCTTAGCGACGGGAAGTGGGTATTGGGGAGAATCGAAGAGCGAAAGAGAAAAGAGAGGGATAGGGTATGACGTCAGAGTCGGCTGATTTTTCCTTGCCCGCCACCTCTAACAGGATAACAGCTTCGATCTGGTGTGGGCGTGCGAGTCAGGGGAGCACATGCCCGACAAAAAGGCCTACGTGGAAGAGATGGTGCGCGTCCTCAAACCGGGTGGGACGCTCGTCATCGCCTGCTGGTGCCAGGTACGAAGACGAACCAGAGGGTCTTTCACTCCACCCTTTGCGGCGGGAGACTAACTTTCCCCCCTCATTTCCTCCCCCAGCGTGACGCCAAGGCGGTGCCGTTGTCTAAGTCGGAGCAGTCGCGCGTGGATTTCATGTGCACAGAGTGGAGCCACCCTTACTTTATCTCCATCAAGGACTTCGAGGGGCTTGCGGCAGGCACGGGAGTCATGGAGAACGTGCGCTCCGAGGACTGGGCCAAGTTCACCATCCCCAGCTGGCGCCACTCCGTCTGGGTCGGCGTCTTCGATCCCTTCTTCTGGATGCTTCGGCCGCACCTGTGGTATGTCCACACACAGGATCGAGGGGGAAAAGGGAAATATTGTGCGAGGGTCTTACTGCGCAGCAGCCGCAGCCGCTTGCATTTTCCTCTCGATTCACTCACTTGATCACCTGACAATTCTCCTCCACCCTGCTCCATCTCTTTACAGGATCAAGATCTTGCGCGACGCATTCACGTTGAATGTGTTCCACAACGCCTTCAAGGACGGGCTCATGGGCTACGGCATGATCTACGCACAAAAGAAGAAGTAATCAACTGTTTGGGTGTGGGTGAGACGGGCTTTGTAAGGAAAGCAACAAAAACAAGAAGAACAAGAACAACAACGAGAAGAGCAACCACAACAAAAACGAGCAGGCGCTGCTACCAATTCCTCTCCAGCAGGCGAGCGCGCACCAGCCCACCACGTCCTTCCCCAACCAAAAAACGAATACCCACGCATAGGGAGACTCAAAAGAAAAGAACATGATCCCCGTGCGTTGACTTCCACCCTTGCTTCTTGTGCTGCCTGCTTCTTTATACTTGATTTACCCAGTCTGTATCTACATATTTATATGATGTGGAAGCGCGGTGCTCGCGCGCCTGGCTGTGCGGCGAGTGTGCGTCTAATTCTTCCTCGGACAGCATTACCTGTTGATGAGCTTTAATTCTGGAGGCATGCGGGTGCGGGCATGCTACCTGTCCTGCTTCGCCGTGGGCAGCGCGGATGGTGGTGGAGGCGGAGGCGGAGATGCTGTTAGTATTCCCCCTCCAGCACAATCCTCACGTTTCTCAAGTGCCAGTGCGGCGGCTATCTCGAGATCTATTCTGCGCACCAGAGGCCGGTAGGCGGCGAAGTGGTTGCCCCGATACACGTCGATGGCGCGCTTGATCAGGCCTGCATAGAAAGAGGGTGGAGAAGAGAAGCATCAAGGAAAAGAGGAAAAGTAAGTGGGCCATACAACGGATAATTAACCTGCTGGCGATCTCCCTTTTTCGCACTTCCTCCGACTACTGCCGTACGATAGATACTCACAAAATGTCTGGGCGTCGTTTCCAAGCCCGAAGACTTCCCGCCAGGTACCCGGCAGCTTCTTGGCCTTGTCGCCGCCTCCGTCGCCCTCTACTGCTGCTGCCAAGTCTATCTTGGGCTCGGGCAAGGTGAAGTGGCGCACGGCCAAGTACAAAGCGATCTGGGCAATGACGGCGGCATCGCAGCGCAGGCAGAGGGTGGTCTTGCTGTACAGGTCGTTAAGTACATTCGCTGCCCACGGCACAAGCTTCTCGTAGGCGTCGGGTGCGTGGGCTGTATGGAAAATGACAGTGGACAGAGAGTGAACCGGCAGCCTTGACGACAATGTATGTCCAGGGCGAGGGCTGTGCGCGCGTCATCTCCTCCGCCCTCCTCGACATCATCCCAGCCCACACGTACCTTTCACTTTGCCACCCAGTTCCCCAAACTTGGCACGGGGGATCTCGATGTAGAGGTTAAAGCCAATGACGTGCAGCATGAGGCGCTCGTGGGCAAGCACCTCTTCCTTCAGGTCCTGCACCAGCTTGCTCTTCTCCGGGGGCAGGTTGGGCGTCTTATGCCGCAGTGCATGGTAATGCCCCACCACATCCAGCAGCCGCCGGGCGTTCTCGGCCATCTTGCCCCCCAGAAAGACCGCCGTGGCGCTTACGAGCAAGCGGTCCCGGCGCTTGAACGACTCATAAGTAAAGAAGCGGTGCGTGAGGGTGGAAGCATTCCACATGCTCATGGGGTTCATATCCAGCTTCCGACACAGCTGCACCACGAACTCGTTTGTCTTGCGCCGGTAGTTCTCCTCCTCCTCCTCGGAAATCCCGTCCAACCGGCTGGCCGTGCCCTTGGCTAGCTGCTCTTCCGTGAAGAGCATCTTGGCAGGTCAGATGATGATGATGACGACGATGTGTATGTGTCCCCACCAAGAGGGCTCGCAGCGCCCCGAAACTGCCAGCTCCTCCTCGAAAAGTAGCGCTAGCAAAGCAAAGACAATACGACCTGGAGTGTGTCTGTGTGTTGGTGGAGTATGTTGAGTGTTAGAGAAATGGTCGTGCAATGAAATGAGGAGGGGGCTCGCGGCATAATCCTATTGGTACTGCTGTTGAGGTAAATCTGATTTCCTGGCCCTCCGCATGGTGGGTGCAGTAGGCGTTTTTTTCACATACAGACAGAAAGTAAGTTATGGTGAAGCAAAAGCGAGGTCAGTCCGATTTGTTATTCTTTTTTTCTTTCCTTGGTTGCGGTGTACCATCGGCAAGCATGTCTGTGGCATAAGGAAGTATTTGACGCGTGAATAAATGTTAAGGACTGCACAAACGCGGAGGGGCTTCCCTTCCAGAACCAGCTCCTGGCCTCCTCTTGCGAACAATCATTTTGTAATCTTCTGGTTTGGCCTCGCACAACGCCGGGGACCACGGCCTGCTGCCTCCATCCGGCTTCCATTTCATCCCCACAATCCCGGTTGACTCGTCTAAAACACAATGTCGCTGTCTCCGGCTGTGTCATACTGTGCCGTAACATCCTTGGTAGACCCCGGCTTGCGAGGTACCCTGCCGCTGCTGGGGCCCGTGCCTGCTGCAGAAGCTGCTTTGTGCTTAGCCTCCTCCTCTGCTTCCGCCAACGCCTGAGCCACCTTCTTGCTGCCCTGCACCTTCTTGAGGCGCGTGAAGTCCTCACGCTCCAGTTCATCCAGCTCGCGGTTGATATATGCCAGGATAGCCTCGATACGGGGAATGGTCACGTTTTCCAAGGCGTTTACGCGGCGGTTCGTCACCTGTGAGGGCATAGGGGGACGCAGTGGGGAGAGGAGAATGTGAGTGTCGAGGCGGGAAGGCGACGAAAAGGAATTGAAAACAGACATGAACCAGTAAAATAACCGAGAACTTGTGATGGACGTAACTTCAGGGCCTCGTCGAGGGTGATGAAGGAAGTCTGGAGGGAGGCGAGGCGCACGAGGTTGGTGAGGAAAACGGAAAACTTCTCTCTACAGGCCTTGATCTGCCGCCCGCCCTGTGCCAGGCCGAGATTGTCCCGATCGGACTTGCTCTTGACCTCGCTTTGAATCTCGTACTGTCGGAAGACGGGCAGCTTCACGCCCGCCACGTTGTCCGTGTGGGTGTGCACGCGGACCGAGGCCGTCAGGCTGCCTTGCAACACCTGCTGTCGGAAGTCTCCTGCCGCGTACTGCGCCTGCGTTAAGGAAAAGAAGGCGCTCGAGCCCTGCGAGAGGAAGAGAGATGGGTGCAATGGATAAGGTAAGTGTTCCTAGGCAAACAGTGTGTGACAGTCTAAAAGGTGATGACAATTCCGTAGCCAATACAAGACTCTCGCCGCCCTGCCAACCTTACTTGCCCTAAAAGAGATTCAACATGCACTACCACGTAATCAATGATCAATGCTTCAGGCAAGCAACCGAAAGAATCACGGGCCCCTAAATCCCATCCGCCTCATTTCCTTCGCCTCCTACTCCGCACGCACCTGATCCGCCATGTTGCTCTTGGTGCGGGCAATGTCCTTCATAATGTCGCGGAAGCGCACCTTCAAAGCGTCCGACTTCTTCTTGAGCAGCTCGTAACCCTTCTTGGCGCCGATGCGCTTGGTCTGCGAGCACGTGGGGTATTTGCATGAGTGCGGGGATTAGATAGGCGGGACGGGATGGGGAGACGACAAGGCCAATCAAGAGCCCGCTTTTACCCTTATATATTTTCACGTAGCCAAGGACCAACCCCGGAATACCAATCCCTCTCACCTTGTACATGGTCAGCGCCATGCGTGTGGGGGCAACGATGGCGCCCGACATGATCCTGGTCTAGCTAATGCCTTTGGAGACGAGCAATTGGAGATGATCCTGCAGCCTGGGAAGAGACGCTTGAGTATCGGAGCTACTATTGCCTGCTTGAGGGCTTGGCGCCGCCTGTTTTGACGGAGCGTGTTAAGAGGAGAGAGGTTGTATGAGGGCAGTACGTGTGGTTTGTCCGTAGGACAAGGGAGACAAAAAAAGGAGGCATGATTTGCAGACAAGAATCTCGTCGATCGTTCTTGCAGATGATTTTTCTCTTTCTTCTCTGAAAGACTCATGACAGATTTTCTGAAAGTAAAGTAAAGTACTTGGCCTACACTGCCGTAAGTCAAGGGCCTTCATTCAATCTTTTCTGTGATCGTGTGAATGGCCTCACTACTCCTCCTTCTTATCCCAAGCGCCCGACTTTCGCGGCCGATGCCTCCACACATGCGGGGCTGGATGCACATTGTTTCTGGCTAGAAACGACCGCGGACGATGGCTACGTAGTAGCCAGCAAGGGGGCTGTTTGTTAGCTCAGCCACCATACTCACTCAATCTGGCCCTCCCATCGACACAGTACGAGCTGGAGCAGCCGCATGGGGTCACAACCACCTCCTTCATCTACATCGCCACCTGCATCATTATCCTTTCCCTCGTCGGACGCGGCGACCTTGATACAGGAGAAGCTAGACAGCCTGGCGTTAGCGACTTTCAACGCCGTATTAGAAGTCTCCCGAGCCAAACGAAGGCAAACATATGAGGGCGGACACCGCGGAAAGGTACGGTAGGACAAGCAAGGATTCTTTTGATAGTTGAGGAGGAACGAGGTGCGGGTAGCCGAAAATGTGCTGGCGGCATTTGTGCCTCTGTTGCATGTGTACGTGTAGCACATACCTGCCATGGACTTCGTTTTTTTCATAATTATATGTACTCATATGGTTTCCTACCCACACAGGCGTCGCAATTGGGATATGAAATTGGCACCCTTCTCCGAGAAATTGAGGAAGCGATCGAAATTTTGCCAGTCATCCCGCCCCTCGCCAGAGGCCCAGAGTAAGTCCTTCTTATATGTATGTTTATTAACTGAGCGTACTTCTGGCGTTCTGATGTTGCTTGTTTGCATGGAAATCTAACTTGCTACTGTGCCTTCCCCTTGCCACCTACCTCCCTTCTCACATCCCCCTTCCCCTTCTTCTTAGTGAGCACGCCAACAGTGTGGTTGCCACTCGGAAGCGGCTCAAGGAGCTGCAGGCGGAGTACCAACGAGTTCATCGCGAACTTAAAGAGACTGTTAGTGAGGCAGGGACGATGTCGCAAAAGCTTAGGAACACCTTAGTGTACTATAAATAATCAAGAAGAAAAGGGGGATGGAAGAGATAGGCAGGGGCGTAATTGTAATAACATGCGAGAAATTGAAAACGAAATTTTAAAGAAAGTAGTCATCATATAATTAAGCATCGCCTGGGCCAGCTAAATAAGGCGACGGTGGCTTTCCTGTAGGTGATCATCCTGCTATTCGCGTGTGTTGGGAGGAGCACGAAGACCATAAGCGGCCCTAATGCCAGGCGCCATCTTTGACATTGTCGTTTGTCCTCCTACCGCGAAAGATACATGTAATCTGAACACCTGAAACTGTATTCGCGCACAATTTCCCATGTCTCGATATATCAGGGTTCAAATCACCTGCTGCCATTGTACGTGAGCCAATTTTCACGTTATTGCTGGCTGTGCAATGTGGTAACCCCCACTTTTGTCTCTCTTCTCACTGTGGAAATCCCAGGAACATGGGCAAGCCGGCTTGTCCAATCCCCAAAAATGGGGTAATAATATCCAATTAGAGGTTCGCGGGCAAAAGCGTGCCAAGCCGCCAAACCTCCCCTATAACATTCTCAAGTATTTCTCTCCACACCTATCACGAACCGCAATGTTGCATGAGGCTCTTGCTGTCGATACGCTCAAATCAGCCAAAGCTGGTTCTGTCGACGCGAACCAATCGTGGAGTGGTGGATTTCTTACGCCCCAGTGTTCGCACTGCCACAAAGATGGCAGCTATTATGACCTTGTAAACCAAGCGCGGGTGATTCACACCACCGAAAAAATCGCCTCCCAAACAGGCTTAGGAACGATCTAATTGGCCCTCGCAGCAGTCAATGGTTGGGTAATGACAGACATGCCGCCGATAATACTCAGTTTTTGAGTGATTTGGTCGGCATCGGGCTTCGGGGTGGCAACGCGCACCATTAGGGAGAAGTCACAGCCCATGCGCATCATTCGGGATTCTGTGATATCCTTATTGTTGTCCAAAACCAACTTGGCAATGTCAGGCACAATACCTGCTCGGGCAGGGCCCGTGGCGGTTCGGATGAAGTGGGGCGGGCGTTGAGGCACGGGAACACTGTAGAGGGGAGGGAGGGAGGCAAGCACGTTGCGTGGGGGCATGTAGGCAGCACCAGCCGTCCTCGTGACATTTCACAGGACACGATAGACGAGAAGGAAGGAGACAAGCACGTTGCGTGGGGGCATGTAGGCAGCGCCAGCCGTCCTCTTGACATTGCACAGGACACGGTAGATGAGAAGGAAGGAGACACGCAGGGAGCGGAGGCTGATCTGGAGAATAGCTCTACCAATCGCCACGGCGACAACAACCGTAGCCTGCATGGCACTCACAAAGAGTAATAGGTCTACCTTCGATATTGCCCATGTGCATTAGAACGGACCATATAAGCATTTCGAAAATATAACGAGTAAAAAATCAAAAAGAGAGACCATGGGATTATTTTACAGCGTCCTCTTCCAATGCTGCTGCCGCTGCTGCTGATGCTGCTGCTCCTGCTGGCCCAGCCAAGATTGTGAGTGGTTGTTGCATTCCTCTTGTAGGTTTGAGCACCAGCAGTGCTGCACCTACCTCGCAAAAATCAAACAACTGTAAAGAGACCCCAAATTAGTATCTAAACCTCTTCCTCCCCGCACCACCACCACCTGACCACAGAGTCCAACGTGCTTTACGCCCTTCACCTTGAGCATACACCTGAGCTGCCTGCCGTCCACACGGCCTTCGACGGCAGACAATCATGAACGGTGATGATGCGCAGTAAGTACCGAACCTCAACCCTAGCCAGTCAAAAACCCCTGGACCCATCCCAGCCCCCCCATTCGCCTGTCTGTCACTTGCGCTACGTTTCCTTTCGATCTCTCGGGTACAAGAAAAACTCTCGTCGAACACAGTTTGCTACTCGGCGTGAATCTCTCTCAGGTCAACTTCATGTGTCTCTGCGTGTCTGTCCTAATGACACCCCCTCTCCCCTCCGCCTCGACCTCCTACCCCAATCAGGTCCATCTTCGTGCGCAACTTACCATTCAGCGCCACGACCAGGGACTTGGAGGAGCTATGCGGTGGTATTGGACCTGTGAAACGTGCATCCATCATCCAAACTGCGGACGGTGAGTCACGGGGCTTTGGGTTCGTTAAGTTTGCCATCCCTGAAGATGCCGTGCGCGCAGCCGCCATTTTGGCCAGCACCGACTTGAAGGGACGCATTCTCTCCGTGGAGTTGGCGGTAAAGCGTGGCCAGAAGCCTGCACATGCGCCGCTGGTATCAACAGCCAAAGGGGGTAAGGGCAAGGACAGCAAACAAACGGCCTCCTCCTTGTCGCCCTCAAAGGAAAAGGGAGACAAAATGGAAGGGAAGGACGTCAGCAACGAGCAGAACAAGGCAGGGGCTACTGGATCTGAAGCGACAGCTCGACTGGCAGGAAGCAAGGCGAGTTTAAACACTTCTAATACCAACAAGCGGGGGAAAGCAGCGGCTGCCGCATCCGCTTCGACCGCCTCGTTGACGACCTCAACGTCGATGAAGAGGAAGCCGGGCCATGCCTTGTTGTCCTCCCAGCCGTCCAAGACCCTCATTGCCTTTAATTTGTCGTCCCAGACCACCGAGAAGCAGCTGTATAAGCGCGTCAAGAAGATTGAGACCCCAAAATCCATCAAAACCGAGGTATGTTTCCTGGTTCTAGGCCACCCAAGGCGACTTCATGTGAGCACAGACCCCAGGCCCGCCCTCAAAGCGCACAAGCACACTTTCCCTAAACTGAACTCATCAGTGCCCCTATAGATGTGCTGACTATTATACATCACATCCTCAATTTTTCATCCATAATCCCTTGCTTCCCCAGGTCATGGACGGTTCAGAGCGCATCGCTATTTTAGTCTTCGACACACCCGCAGCGGCAAAGAAGGTGCAGAAGAAGCTAGACCAGCATACCATCCACGGCCAGAAGATCTCCTTGCGCACATTCCATCCCGCAGAAGAAGGCTCCGCCACCGGAGGAGTCACCGCTGATCCCCCGAGGAGCATCTCGGACCTAAGCCAGATGCGCGGGCAGGCAAAACGCAACAATCGCCTCATCATCCGCAATCTCAGTTTCAAGGCCACAGAAGCAGATCTCAAGGTGAATTGTTAGTTTTTGATGTCTGTTAATACACCATTTAGTGTGACGATCAACCCTGTACCACAACCTTCCACGCCACACAGAATGCCTTGTCTGCTTTCGGCCCGGTTTTGGAAGCAAGCATTCCGCAGGTCAAAGTGTGTGGAGTAGAAGGTCGGCGTGGCTTCGGGTTCGTGACCTTCGCTTGCGCCGAGGATGCGCAGAAGGCGGTGAAGTACGAGGGGGGCTTGAAAGTGCGAGGACGGGAAGTGGCCGTGGACATGTGCATGGGGAGGCGGGAATATCAACAAGACAAGCATCAAAAGATGGCCGAGGAGGGAGCAAGCAAGAAGGAAGACACAGCTGACACCGAGAGCGCATCACTCGAGGAAGAAGAAAAATCTATCTCAGATAAGAGAGCATTAGACGGAGAGATCGAGGCCTCTGAAGGACGCGCTGAGGACGAAGAGGGTAAGCATCAGAATGGTGTGGTAGGCTTTTCGTAAGGAATGCGTAGCAGAGTATCTTTTGTCGCATGTTGATCCCTTTTTCCATTTATTCTTATCTATATGAAGGAGGGCACGTGGAGGAGCGCGAGGATACGGACGAGGATGAGGACGAGGGTATAATGGGGGAAGAGGGAAAGGATGAGGGTGGCGAGGACGAGGACGAAGCCAAGATGGTGGCCTCCAAGCCCTCTGATGTGAACGAGGGAAAGACCGTGTTTCTGCGCAATATTCCCTTCGACGCAACTCCCGATTCATTGAAGATGGCTTTTCACGATTATGCTCCCGTCGCCTTTGCTATCATCGTGAAGGATCGCGCGACAGGCATGTCCAAAGGTACCGCTTTTGTGAAATTCAAGGTACGTGCGACAAGATGGAAGTACACCTGCCAAGATGTCGATTGGCAGACATGCATCATACAGTTTCTCCCCCTTCCTTTCTTTACACAGAGTTCACAAGGCATGGATCTTGTCCTGGATGCTGCGGCTGCGGCAGGGGGGTCCCTCACGTTGCTGGGAAGGGACTTGAAGGTGGACCGGGCGATGGAGAGGGAAGATGCCCCGCAGGCAAGAGTGCCAGGAAGTCGCCTTGATAGCGCCAGCACTTCGAACGATTCGTCGAACAAAATCAAGGCGGACCGACGCAACCTTTATCTTGCAAATGAAGGCTTGGTGGTAGACTCAGAAGCGCAAGACGAGGTATGGTTCTCCCCCCAATCTATATTGTGACTAGATATCTATGTACATATGTCCATTCTGTGGACATTCAAATTTTCAAATTAAACCGTTCTCGCAACATTGTGTGAGCACAATGATGGAGACATTTTTGGATTTCTGAGCACCTTTCCTTCATACATTTCTACTCCCTGACGTAGATTCCCAAAAGCGATTTGGAGAAGCGGAAACGCGAACAAGCAGAGAAAAAGACCAAGCTACGCAACCCATTTTTCTTCGTCTCGCCGACGCGTCTGTCAATTCGCAACTTATGCCGCACTATCCTCGACAAGGATCTGCGTGCATTGTTAGTCCAGGGTGTGCAGAAAGGATTGGAGGCGGAGAAAGTCACGTCCGACGATCTCAAGATGCACCTCAGAGCGCAAGGCCTTTACGAGCAGGCTTCCGATTCTAACCGCTTGATCGTGTCGGTGCCTCGCCCCCGGGACATTCACGTTAAAGTGAAGGTCATGCGGGACTTGGACAAGAAGCCGGAGGATGGTGTATACCCGTCCAGGGGCTATGGCTTCGCAGACTTCTCATCGCATACCCACGCGTTGGCAGCGCTCCGCCATGTCAACAACAACCCAGCGTTTAGGTCGTATGCCGTCAAAGGTGGCGGCGGGACGTGCTCGCGATTGATTGTGTCGTTTGCCGTGGAGAACCACAAGGCGCTGCAGAAGAAAATTCTGCGCGGAGAGAAGGTCCGGACCGCGGCCGCACCCGAGGCCATACGAAAGGGAGTGGCTTCTGGGAGGGGGGATTCTCTTAAAAAAAAAAGGAAGGTGGTGGAGGATCAAGGCGCATACGAGGATGGGACTGGGACCGTCGATTTGTCGGACAGGGGGTCCGCAGACATAGGGGAGAAGAAATTGAGCCGTGGCCAACGCCAGCGGGAACTGAAGCGGCAACGGAAGAGTGCCGACGATGGGCCCGCTCGCCGTACGCGAACAGGAGCCATCAGCATGGGGAACTCAAACAATCCTGCGGCGGACCTTCGCCGAGAGAAGAGGACGTTAACATCTGCGCCAGGAAAAGACAAGCCAGCACGAAGCCCCCCGCAGCAAATGGCATCCAGGAGTAGCTCCCGTGCTCGAGGACGGATGGAGGAGCATGGGGAAGATGTATTGACCCGCTTAGCGGCAGCGGCGACGACGACGGAAATCAAGAAGGGGAGACGTAAGTCCGGCGTGCAGAAGGAGAGCAATGAGGACAAGCAGTTTGTGCAGACAGTCAATGCGTACAAACAGAAGCTCCTGGGGGGAGGAGCTGTGGTCGCAGCAGGGGCAGGAGCGGGCATGGAGGCAGCGACTGAAAAGAGGGGGGGGGAAGGCGATCGTTGGTTCGCGTAAAGGGATGGACCGACCAGTCCAAACAAAGAAACCAAACGAAAGCATTCGATTGACTCGGAACAGTTGCTCTGTAAAGAACTTTGTAGTTCGTTGTGTGGGAGGTTTGTTTGATTTATTTTGTTGCTTGCATGCAAAGCGACTTACAGCTCACCCCATTGTCACCACTGACTCACACAAACACATGGAATATTCATCCTCAAATCGCAATGTGTAAAGCGGGGTGTGCCCGGCCGTGACCTGCGCCTCTCATATATATATATATATATATATATAAGCAAAGATACTTTCGCCAGAGAGGGGGCCTCTCATCTTTGAAGCCACCACGATTACCCCGTCTCATGCACCCCCACGCACGGACGCACTTAAACAGCGCCTTTCATGGGTCGCTTGCAAAGCATGCGTTGCCAGGCTAGCAGCAATGCCAGGAAGAGGATGCTCTTGCTCGTGGGACTGCCAGGGATTTGCTGTAGATCGTCCGCCTTCCTTATTCCCAGACTCTGGAAGTGCCAAGGACTAGCAGCATCCACCACCACGGACCCCGCCTTTCCTATCGCGCCCACTAACTCCGCGTTTTCGCCCAGCACCAAGCACCGAGAGGAGCTTCTGACTCTGGTCACCATGCCGGAGGATGTCAGAGAAGGGAGGGAGGAATCCATCGCCCAGCGCATTGATTTCGTCGTGGGCCAGCTCAAGGAGAAGTACGTGCCCCCTCAAACCTTGCCCTTCATGAATTTGCTACTGCAAGGCAGTTGGTTGAACTTATACAACTCCTGGACGGTGCGGCGTAAAACGGCGGAGGCGCGCAGCCTGCTTGCTGGGGATGAAAGGGACGAGGAGGACAAGGACGATTTCCTGGATCTTTTGGGTCCCGCGGAGGAGGAGGATTGGGCCGCGGGGGCGGCCGCGGCAGCCTTGGCAGGCCCTGCGCCGGTGGCCGCCACGCAGGTGGCGCTTAGCGACTTTCAACAAATACTATCTCCGAACATGACGAGAGGATGCATCATCAATACGGTGCAATGGGAGTGCACGGCGAGCGAGGAAGGGGATACTGGGTTGGCGGGGGCCTTGGTCGTCCGCAGCAGCTACGAGGTCAACAGCCGAGGCTTGTTAGAAATGGGGGAGGCGGAGCACGACCTGAGCATGAATCGTGCGCCCCGGAACCCGGACGCACTCATCCGGGCCGTGCAGCGCGTGGTGCCCTTCGACGTATTTGACCCCAACGGGACCTTCGTGGAGACGGCCTTCTTGGACCACGAGCTCCGGGTTACACTTACTCACAGCACACGCTTCGGTGCCATCACGAGTCTATACGTACGCAACGGCACAGATCTTCAACGACAAATGCAGCAGCATCTATCACAAGTAGTGCAGTGACCGGCAGAAACAAAAGAAAAAAGATGGTGTATTTTTTGTAAGCAAAGCAGAGCCGTTAGGTTGGGTGTTATTTTTTTCTTGCTTGGCTGGACACCCCACCCCTGGCTCATCAAATAAAATGCACATACTCTGCTCAAAAACACCCCTGTTTCTTTCCTGCTTCAACAAAATCCTGATGTTGGCCCGACCTTGAGTCGCTACTGTGTGGCGACGCCTCCTTTCCGCGACACAGCTTTCCGTCCACTGCTTCTCGTTCTTCCTCCTTATTTGCTCCGCTTCATTCATCTACTTGGACGGCTCCTCGTACTCGAGCTTGGCGAGAGTATTGACAAGCAGAGCCTTTTCCTCGCGGAACTGGTCGTCGTCCTTATCGGTGTGGAAGTGGGTCAGGTAGCTGACGAGCTTGTCCCGGTTCGTGACGAGGATCTTGACGATCTCTGGAGGCTTCTTGGGGTTGGCCACAAACACCTTGAACACGTGGAAGGCCTCGAACTGGATGGACGCGCTTTTGTCACGCAGCAGGTTCATGATCGTCTTCAGGTTCTCCTTGGATGAGATATACCGCATCCTAGAGTACAGGGAGGGAGAAAAGGAGAGTGGTGAGACAACCGGCGTCGGCTTCGACCAGGCGCGTCTACTACATGCATGCGTTTGTCAGTGCGAAATGTGTCTGTGCGGATGATCTAGCTTTCATTGCTGCTCCGACGGCACTCTCACTCACGCCCCAACCGAGGCTGTCAATGTCTCCGGTCTAGTTTATGTCTATGATCGAGTGATGGTGCAGTGGAGTTGAAGTACCTACCAACCCGATAACAAACAACTTACATGACGTTGAAATTGGAGCGATCGAGGAGGATCTCGCCCAGCATCTTGAGGGACATGCGGCGAGTTACGTAATTGTCGGAGGCGAGCAGGCTGCGGTACTTGCTGAAGACGTGGTCGTACTCCTTCTCCAGGAAGTCGGCCGCCACAGCCTTGTGCTTGGTCAGCAGGTCGCGCAGCGTGGCGAAAGAGTCTGAGGCCACGTCGAAGTTGGGCAGGTGCACGTACGTATCAAAAAATGCCCAGATATGCGGCGAGAACAGGATCCGCCGTGCCACCTTTTCATGCCGGGCCGCCTCCCGCAGCATCGACCCACAGTTCAGAGCCACCTCGGGGTGCCCGTAGCCCTGTGGAAAGAGAGAAGAGATGTGAGCACGATGGGCGTATTTAAACCTTTCCAGCCAGCTGTCTGCGTACATTGATGAGCTGCTCCATAATGGAGAAGTGCTGGTCGGCGATGTAGGGGTCGGCGAAGCCCCCGTGGTTGTGGCGTGCGATGTTGTTGAAAATCTGGGCTGCGTCCTTGCGGGCCTCGAAGGGTAGGTTCGTGAATCGGTCCAGTAGCAAGGGCATGAGCCCCTCTTTGATAATATTTTCAGCCAGGTCCACGCACTTGTCTTTGTCTACTTCCTTCTCGCCGTCCCCGTACAGCACCAGCTTCATCTGCGCCAGCCGCTTGGCCAGCCGCTCCATCACCGTGCCGTCCTCCGCGGCCGTCTGACCCAAGCTCGCCGAGTGCGACAGCACCGACCCATGTGGGCTCAGGGGTGCAGACTTCCGGCTCGAGTCCGAGAAGAACTTGCTCACCAACAATGAACCCGGCCGCCCAGATTTGCTAGTGGCGTCGGCCGCCCCGCTTTCCCCACTGGAGCCCAGGCTGGATTGCGAGTGTAGTGCCGCCGACCCAGGGTCTGCCGAATAAGAAGACGACTCCTTCTTGCCAAAGGCGCTCAAGAAAAAGCTGGGCCGCCGAGACACGGCCGCGTCGCTGCCACTCGAGGCAGTGGAGGACGAGATAGACTGCCCCGAAACGCTCAGGTCGTCGCTGCCCGCATGTTTTGGCTGCTGCTTGGCATTTACCGCCTCGTCGATGTTGAGCCCTTCCAAAGCCCCTGTCAGTGGCTTGACTCCCTCGGCCGTGGGACAGGTCCAACTTTCGTCCTCCGAGGCGGGTAATTCTTGTAGGCATGCCACTGCCAGTTTGACGAGCGTCTCGGGTGACTTCTTGCGCTTCGTCAAGCTCTGCAGGAAACTGGAGCCGCCGGTGGGCATGGCTGTCGTCCAGAGATCGCCTTGCTGCTGGCTGCTTGATTGACTCTTTATTTGTGTGGTTGTGGTTATGTGCGATCAGTGGACGATGCGTTGGACTGGCTGCATGATAGTCATGGATGAAGCAGGGTTGAGGGTGCAGGCTCGCTGATGATGGCGAGGATGATGGTGATGATGATTATTGAATCGCTCACGATCGATCCGTTGCAGTCACGATCGATCCGTTGCAGTCGGAAAGGACGTGCGTCCGGACCGTGCCTGTGCATTTCTTTCTACGTGTGGCCTGGTTCCCGTGGCAATTAACGAGAAGGACAAGAACAAACAAGTGTACAAACAAAAGTACATCTTGACGACGACGACGACGACGACGACGACGACGACG
>AFGO01001725.1:51359-62890 GCA_004335405.1 Nannochloropsis granulata CCMP529
ATTCGAGAGCGTCCCTCAGCGTTCCACTGCGCAGGGAAAGAGGCCAGCCACGCTACACATCGCGGTGGTTAAGAACGCTCCATCTATCTTCGCTTTCGGTTCATAATTAAAACAAAGGACCCACCCTCTCAAGCTAGAAGCTGAAGGCATAGCTACGTAGGTATATGTATGTATCAGCATAGATCGAGTGCCTAGACGAATATGAGCACCAACACGGTCATCAGGGGCGTTTCTGCACGCGCTCCCTCTCCCTCCTATGCCTCCAACCCCCCCGCCACGTCAACGCGGAATGGCCCCCCGAACTACCACCGGCTGGAGAAGCTCGGCAAGGGGTCCTTCGCCACGGTGTACCGGGCCGTGCACGTGGAGACAAATGAAGAGGCTGCCATCAAGGACATTTCACAGGAGCGGCTGACGCTGAAGCTGCAGGAGAACCTGGAGTCGGAGATCTCCATCCTCAAGAACCATGCGCACCGCAACATTGTGCGCCTGTACGACATCGAGCGCAGCGACAGACACATCTACATCATCCTCGAGTACTGCCGCGGCGGCGACCTGCAGCGATTCATCAAGCACCAGCCGGGCGCACGCTTGGGGGAAGCCACAGCCCAGCACTTCCTGCGCCACCTGGCGGCCGGCCTCAAGTTCCTGAATGACCGCAACCTGGTTCATCGCGACATCAAGCCGCAGAATCTGTTGCTGACCGAGAACTCCCCGTGGGCCGTCCTTAAAATCGCCGACTTTGGCTTCGCACGCCACCTGGAGGGCAGCTCCATGGCCGAGACGCTGTGCGGATCCCCGCTGTATATGGCGCCCGAGATCCTGGGCCAGAACCAATACAACGCCAAGGCCGACCTCTGGTCTGTGGGCGCCGTGCTCTTCGAGATGGTGGCGGGCCGCCCGCCCTTCGCTGCGCAGAATCAGGTGGAGCTGCTCAAGGTCATTAAGCGGCCGCTGCAGATCCCTGCGGACGTGGACCTGTCCCGGCCCTGCCTCGCCCTCCTGCAGCGCCTGCTCAAGCGCGAGCCCCTGGAGCGCATCTCCTTCGAGGACTTCTTCCAGAACGACTTCATTGACATGAAGAGTAGCGGGATTCTCCTCGACGACCACGACAACCACCACGCAGCCGCCCTGATCCGGTCAGACGAGACTACCACCACCGCCACCAGCAGCAGTAGCAGCAGCAGTAACAGTAGGGCCGGGGGCCTGCCGCCGGGGCACGGGCATGGAAGGGAGGAGAAAAGGAGCGACCGCTCCCGTCCCTCCTTTGCGGCTGCTGTGCAATCTTCTTCCTTTTCGCCCCCTTCTTCCACTGTTACCCCCTCCGACGTGGCTACGCCCACGAGGCGGATGGCAATGGCGGAGTCGCCTTTCCTGGGCGTCGCCACAGGGACCTCCAGTCCTTCTCTGGAGCGTTCCCTGGCCCAGCGTCAGCGAGGGCACAGCTTGGGCAGGAAGATGATCGAAGGCGATCCTGATGGGCTCACCTTGGCGGGCACTGTCGCCACCACCGCCACGACCGCGGTCAGTACCCGCGCGCCCTTGGCGAGGCCCGCCATGCTACCCTTCCAGACCAACGGCAACAGCAATAGCAAAAGCCCCGTGGCGGCTCCTCCTACTCCGCGCGTGAACCCCTTTAAGCCACTGGCTGCGAGTCCACCTGGAGCCGTGGCGCTTTCGGGCCACGGGCGCTCCACGTCGGTGACCGCCTCCTCCATGACCCGGCGTTCTCCCTCATCCTCCTCCTCGTCCTCCTCCTCGTCCTCCTCGTCCTCAGGCGGCGCGGGCGGTGGGGGCTTCCAGGGGGGCATGGACGGGGCTGAGAGTGTGGAGTCAGACGGCTTCGTGATTATTAACGCCGGAGTGCCACACGACGTGCCCACCAACACAGGCCAGGGCCACCACCGCCGCAACTACCATCGCCCAGCCGTCTCGCCCTCCTTCCACCATCACTACCACCAGCAGCAGCAGCAACAACAACAGGGGTTGGGGAACGGCGGGCCATTTGCGGGACTGCATGGGACCTTGTACTTGCAACAGCCTTTGGGCTACGTGGCGCAGGGGCAGGCCCAGCAGCAGCAGGCGGTGGTGGCGGTCAAGTCGACGGACTCGCTGGAGGGGGCACTGCGGGTGCTGACCTACGTGGAAAATTCCACGCGTCGTGCCATTCTCATTGCGTCCCTCGGAGATGCTGCTGCCATTGCCGGACTCTCGCTACGGCGCGAGGGCTCAGCGCCGGGCTTGGGGCTCCTGCACTCGGCCATGCACACCATCCTGTTGCAGGAGAACGGGCTCTGTCAGGAAGGGGCCGACGATGAGGAGGAGGGCGGGTCTTCAACCACCGGTACCACCACCTCCTTCGTGGACTCCTCCTCCTCTGGGTCCCAAGTGGCGACAGAGGCCAGGGCAGGCGCGCTTTTGGTTGATGCCCTGGTGCTGTACCTGAAGGCGCTGTCGGTGGTGGGGACAGCCATCAAGGCCCTGCGCCAGGTTATCGACGTCATTCAGGCACACTGGGGCAGCCAGCATGCCAGCGATCTGCGTTTGGCAGCCTGGCAGCATCCGGGCTCACTTGACGGACGGCGGGAAGGGGATGCCAGCGGCAGTGGCACCGGCAGCGGGAGTGGTAGTGGGGCTGGGGTGGCGTCGAGCAGGTTGTTGCAGGAGCGTATCTCTTCGCTGCAAGGGTGGCTGGAGCTGCATTTCAGCATCATCTTGGACCGGGCGCAGGAGTGCCGCTTGCATTTGAACAAGCGGCAGCAGCAACAGCAGAAGGAGGCAGGGAGCATGGAGGGAAGCGAGTGGGCGCCGAGTATGGGCCTTGTCACGCGGTCGGCCGAGGAGCTGCTGTACAAGCACGCGCTCAGCCTGGCCAAGGAGGGAGCCGTCAAGGAGCTGCTCGGGCAGTGGGGGCGGGGCCGTGAGCTCTATGCCCAGGCCCGCCTGATGATGGAGGCATTGCTGGCGGAGCCCCTCTTGCCCCTCGAGGATCAGCAAACCCTCGAGCAGTACCAGGCCGAGTTCAGAGCCCGCGAGGAAGAGTTGGCTGAACAGTGTCGGCGTTTGGAGGAGAGGCAGGAAAATGTGACGGCCACGACGATCGCCGTTGTCGCGGCCATCAACCGTCCTGAAAGTGGGCTGATGTGACGAGAGCAGGAGAAGGGCCTCATAATTGTACATTATACTACATAGATACATAGATACGTATACCAATCAAAGAAAAAGACGAGGTGCTCGTAGGGCCTGAACACAAAAATGTTAAGAGAGCGAGATAAGTCTGAGAGCGAGCAGAAGCCGGACAGCTACAGATTGACTGATGGCAGCAGCTAGTGATCGACCGAGATCCATCGAGAGGCAGAATTGTCCGCTTGCTCGGCGCGACCCTCTCCCAAACAGAGCGTGGACGGGTACATGTTGGAATTAAGAAAGAGAGCAGAATACTGCTTCCTGTACCTCCTCGTCCATGTTTCGGTGCTTCGTCGGACTTGGTTGTACAAAAAGGAAGCGGAGGGCGCTAATGTAAGGTATAGAAGGTCTATATGTACGTATGTGCATATGTGCATACATATAATTGTGAATGTTGGGGGCATATGTAACAAAACATGAGGAACGCCTTGTGACGAAAAAAAGCAAGAAGCGAACACATCCAACCAAGCATGCCACACGTGTGCGCCCCTTTTCTTATTGTCTTCTTTTTTGACATCGATCGCACTCGGGCTGTATGATGCTATCTCTAACTCGCTGAATACCTGGTAGCCCAACGACGTGTCGTGCCATCCTTCCTCCATTTTCATCGAGCCCCGCACGTCGCGCAACGGAATCTCACTTCTTTCTTCTGACCACCGCTATCCATTATGAAAAGAAATAAAATCACAAAAACACACAACACTAAATGAGATGCAGTCTTCTGTCTCTGTCTCTCTTCTAACTGTTGTCTTTCTTCCCACCTCGTCCTCTAACTCCCTCACACTCACATACAGAGAAGCGCGTCTCTCGGGCTGGTTGGCCAGTAAGTACAATTGCCAGATTGAATCTGGCTGTGGTTATTGTTGCCGTCGCTGCTGCTTCTGTTTGTTCTTTTTTTAGTCCAGTCTTGCAGTCGTTCGTCTTCTTGCGACGTCTTTCGTTGACGTCTTGTCGAATCTACGTGCAAACATCCACCTAGGACAGGGCCAGCCCCTTCGGCTTGGCCGCCTCCTTCTTGGCGGTCTGAGTGGACACCTGGGCGTAGATATCGAGCACGCTCTGCACGTCGGAGGGCGTACCGAGGATGATGGGGCAGCGGTCGTGCACGCTGGTGGGGTGCAAATCGAGCACGCGCTGGATTTTCCCCTGGAAGAGGCCCGTGGTGGCGATGCCGCCCGCATCCTCCACGATCTTGGCCATGGGAAAGCCCTCGTACAGCACGCGCAGCTTGCCGATCTTGCTCTTGCGGTCTGCCGGGTACAGAAAGATACCCCCGTAGAGCAGGGTGCGGTGCACGTCCGAGACCATGGAGCCAACGTACCGCGCTGCATAGGGTGGGTCCTGCTGCTTGAAGTCATCCACGGCGGCGCGCATGGCCTCGTCCCACAGCGAGTAGTTGCCCTCATTGCAGGAGTAGATACGCTTGGCCACGGCTGGGAACTGGACAGGGCCCTGCGTGTGGATGAACTCGCCCAGCGTGGGGTCCAGCGTGAACCGGTGTACACCGTGCCCGAACGTCAGCACCATGTCCGTCGCCGATCCGTACATGCAGTATCCTGCTGCCACGATCGCCGTGCCCGCCCGCAGGATGTCGTCCACGCTAAGAGGAAAGGAACAGAGAGGCAAGATGAGAAAGAGGGCGGCGTCGCGCTGACGAGACAAGTCAGGGAGGAACACAAATGGGGAAGATTAACGAGAATGATACGCGTGATAATAAGAAGACCGTGATAATAAGAAGAAGGAGAAGGTGGCTTACGTGGGTGTCTGGTCGGAGGGGGAGACGCGCTCGTAGACGGCGAAAATGGTGCCTGTGGAGACATTACAGTCGATATTGGACGACCCATCTAGGGGGTCGAATGCTACACAGTACTTGCCTGCAGAGGTCCACAAGGAGGGGGGAAGAAAAGTCAGCGGAATGGCCTGAAAGCTATGCTCTTCTTTCTCCATCCATCCTAGGTGACATTTACTGCCTCCGCCTATGTACGTACCAGCCTTAGTGGCCTCCACGATGATAGGCTCATCTCTCTCCTCCGACACGAGAACAGCGCAGCAGTGAGATTCCTGGCGAGAGAATGAACAAGGGAAGGAAAAGATGAACGTTAGCTTCGAGAGAAATGAAGGCAAATTCTATTACCGCACGCTTTCCTTGTCCTCCCGGCCTGACTGGCATACCTTGAGACAGTTGACAAAGATCTCATCTGAGAGCACATCTAACTTCTTGACCTGGTCCCCCGAGATGTTCTCCGATCCGTGCAACCCGTACAGGCCCGCAATGCCGGCCTTGCGCACGGCACGGGCAATGGCCTTGCAGCCCATCTGAATGGAGGTCATGAGCAAGGTCAACTGGATGTCCTTGGTGGCGGAGATGATAAAGCGCTGCAGAGTCTTGGTGTCTGTATCCCCGCCCACATTGTCAATATCATTGGTCGCCATAGTGACTCTAGTGTCCTCCTGTGTGGGAGGAATGGGTGGGAGCATGAGATGATGGGTGGAGGGATGGCCATACAAAGCCGATAAGCAGCTTGCACCATCGCCCCAGTCTTGATTTGTCCTCCACGCTTCTACACGATAGTTCTATGTGCAAAACGAAGTGGCACCGCTGGTGCATCGCATGGCAAGGGGGTTGGTTGCACTCATTGTTGCAGCAAGCACTGCAAGCAGATTTTTGGATCGATTGCTCTTTGCTTGTATCTGTGGACAGGCGGCGCCCTCACATATGATTGCATGAACAGTGATATTTCTTCATCATGTAGAGCATGCCCCTGTCATCAAGGACGTGTGCGTGCGGTTTCGTTCAGGCAACGAGAAGTGTTAAAGGAGGTGGTGTTTTGTTAGAGGCAACAGCAACATAATTATGGATGGCGCTTGCCTGGGCGAAATAAAAACGGGAATCTGGTCCCGCAGACGCGACCATTGCCAGCATGACGACGAGGAGTAATGAGAGAGTATGGTCTTGAGTCCTAGCATGTGTGGTAGAGTGTAAAACGCAGGAACGTGAGCTGCAAAATAGCATTTGCTTGACCTGACAGGATCGGCCTGCGCCTCGCGATTTTATCACCCGGTGTTATACTGATCATGCCGTGTCTAGCAACCTGGCCATCTCTTGCGACATGCTCAGGTTCTTTCTTGTGCATTTCCTCTCTAAAAAACACTCCACACACTGCCTGCTACAGGGGCTCATGCATAAGGACGATGGCAAGGCGGGTTTCCATCTCGAGAGGGAGAGCTAGGGCGTGAGCTTGCTTGAAGTGCTCTCTCCCTTCATCGTCGTCCGCAATTTCTTGTATTGCTATTTCATGTCTGTCCAAGCTGCCTTTCTCGTCCTCGTCGTCCTCCTCCTCATTCTCCTCGTAGCCAGCACTGCCAGGACTCCTCCGCAGCGCCTTGTATATACCACGGAAGAGGAGAGGGGCTTCCTCATATCCGCCAATCCGGCCAAGGCGCGGTATAAAATTGGGTGAGCAGAGTAGGGAGGGGTGAAAGTACTAGAGGGACATTCATTCAATATAACGTGCCACTCTTGCCTCCTTCCTTCTTAGAGCTGGCCTGAATTGTGCTTTCGCCTTCGCCTCTCTTAAGCGGCCACGTCTTTGAGTGCCTCAGTAAACCCTGCATTCCTCAAAATTTTCACTTCGCTTCCCCCGCATCATCCCCTCCTTTCCATCAGGTACCAGGTCCACTCTTGCAACAGCCTGTCGGAATGGCCGAATTTGGTGAGAAAGGGCGCCCGATCTTTTAAAATCGACCCGAGGTGGCTAGACTTCGATGGCGGCGTGCGCTGTAACGATTCCACTGGTTGTCTGGTCCTCTCGCATGACCCCCCTTTGCCCCGCCTGCACCACGCGAAGCCGGGCTACTACAGCCATTTGGACGACGTGTTGGATATGCTGAGTCACGTGGAGCCTGTGCAAAGTGTAGCACGGAACGAGGGTTTGCGTATCGCGCTGTGCTTCAAAGGCGCGCCCCACAACGTTTGCGGTGGTAGCGGCAACTTTTCCCTGGCGCGATCGCACACAGGGCATGCTGCTAGATGGCTACGGAAGGTGGACGCGTTTGTTGAAGCAGCTAAGAGCATGCTGGTGGCCCAAGAGCTGGAAGGCATGATCGAGTTTGTGCTGGATGGAGGGGGCGTTCCTGTCGACTGCCTGGCCCAGCGCTGGCGGCCATGGCGCAGTGTGTATATGAATGGAACGGCGCCGGCCGGAGCCTTTGTCTCGGATGTCATGCGGGATGGCTTGGATCGTTTTCAAGTGTTGAACGAGCCGGCGGACCTGGAGTTGTGGAAAGGCTTGGCTGATCCGAGAGTGAATTACGGCAAGTTCTCGGATGGTGGCTACCCCTACCAACTTTGGGAACCTGGCTCGCAGGCCGGCATTCAGGCGTTAATGGAGGTGTTTCGGGGAGGTTTGCCTCATGCACCTGGCCTGGACTTTGCCAGCAACTCGGACGCGGCCATGTTTCAGGTGTATGCGGGCCTGGGACTCAATCAACCGCTGCGGCAGGATGACAAAGTTAAGGAGAAAGATGTGAAAAAGCTAGAGGAAGAGCATATGGGTGGCATGGTAACGATAATCAGACCAGGTCTTGCTTTGATTTTGCTTGATCGCCGCGGAGCCGAGTACCGGATTTACGCATTTGATCCCACACAGCCCTTGTCCTCATCCTCGGGGCAGGGCTTGAGGGAGCTGGAGGTCTCTTCGGCGACTCGGTTGGTCTTGCCCGGCATGGAAGGATGGGAGGGACAAGGTAAAGGACAGCGGATTCAGACTTTAACGGTGTTGGAGGACAGACTCCTGGTGAGCACATCCGTTGGAAATTATTTCCTTTATGATATTGAGAGCGGTAACGGGTTGTCTGATGACAACATCCGTTCATTACTGACGCTGCAGCTTACGGGATCGTTCAAGAGAATTGCATCTTTTTATATTCCGATGGCGGCCATCTCGGTGCAGAAGGGGAGAGTCAGGCGGCGGATACTTGAAGCTCCAAATACCGAGACTGCACGATTGTCCTTTTCCTCGGCAATCCTTTTTTTGGACCAGGAGCTTGACGAGAACAACGCCACCATTACCTTGCTGGAGTTGTACATCGACAGTTTCTGGCAGCAAAAGGACTGCCTCCTCGCTTATCAGGTTCGGAGGAGACAGACCGACAACGAGTTCCAGGAAGAGGTGGTGATGAGCGACGGATGCTTGTGGCGGAGAGCGGACGACCATTTGATCAAAAAGGAGAAAGCAGCAGCGGGGTGGGAAGTGCAATCTGCGGTCGCCGTTCTGGGTGGGGAAGAGGGTGTGGTGCTGATCTTTGCCTCTGCGGCGGGCAAGGTGTACATGACAGAATTCTCCTCGGTCCAATTCTCGGCTGCATCAGCGGAAGAGAGGCATTGCATGGTCGAAATAGGTGTAGGCAATTCGGTTGCCGCTAGCGCTTCCACCATGGCGAGGATAGGGGGGAAAGAGGCCTCAACGGTTGTAATGTTGGTGAGCGGTGGCGGGTTCTGCTACAACTCCCACCTGCACAACACGGGCCCTTTTAATGTCTGCCAACTCATTCCCCATGCTACCCCAGGCGTCCTCGATTTCACTTATGCCAGCGTCACCAAATGGGTCCAGTTCCTGCGGGGCACCTGTGCCAGCAACGCTAGCAGCACTTTCACTTCCTCTTCATCATCCAGGCGCCGCCTTGTAAATACATGCGATGCCGACCTGCTTCATGGGTCCTATGATCTAGGTCATCATCCTTCCTTGGTGCTTTTCCCCACAAGCATCAGCGGTGGCAATGGCGGTGTGGGTATGCTGGAAGTGCACGGGGGCTTTACAGAAGAGTGTCCCGTAGAATCCCTTATGCCCTCGGGAAACAATCATTTTGAGGATGATAAGAACGAGAAGAATGATGCAGTAAGTGGGTTGGGACTCCGACGCCTCAAGGCGTGCGGGTGTGGTGCCGCTCTGGTTCGGCGAAAGGGTAGCTTGGTGGCTGACAGCTTCCCCCTCCAGCTCAGGTTTGTGTGAATAGTTGACATTTTGAGTGGAAATGGCTGTGATATAAAAGGAGATGGCAAATCAAATAGCAATTTATAGGCCTCATCGGCAAGTCAAGTAAAGCAACCGACGAACAGGAGTAAATCTCTTCCTACAATACCCGATCGTCGCCCCTCTTTCTCTCCCTTTTTTTATTTATACATATTTCTGCATTCCGCCCTTTCCTCATCAGAACAAATCCGAAAGCTCGCTCATGAACTGGTCGTAAGAATCTTGTGCCGCCTTCGGCTTCGCCGCTTCACCCACCACTGCCACTCCAGCTGCACTACTTCCACCCGCCGGCCTGGCCACAGGAGCCGCTGTGGGGGCCGAGCCCATATTGCGTGGACGCATCATACCGGCGGCTGCAGTCGAAGAAGGGGGAGGGACAGGGCGCCTGACCCGCAAGGAGGCAGGCATGAAAGCGACCAGGTCCTTGGCCACCTGCGTGGGCCTGGACGGTCCCATAACGGGTCCCAATGCCGGCCCCGCCGCTGCAGCTCCCAAAGAGTTGGCCGTCGACAAGGGTGGCGGCAAGGATGAGACTTTGGAAAGAGGAAGAGCGGTGCCCGGTGGTGGCATGTTCGGGCCCATCATGGCAGATGGCGGAGAGCCTGGACCTCGGGGGCCGGCTCCACCTCGCTGGTGTTCCACGTAAGACATCTTTCGGTACTCCCCGTAGTTGACCGCGGAGGGATCAAGCGGGTCGGCCACCGTTTGCACGCGGGCTGGCGGGCGAGCAGAAGAAGAAGGGGGCGGAGAGCCCGAGGGCTGGAAATGAGGAGAAGGGCGAGGAGGTGGTCCCGGTGGGGTGGGGGGGGGAAAGGACGTGGATGATGGCGTAGGCATGGGTAAAAGGGGCGCACCACGTAATCCGCCATATCCCGGAGGTGGACCGGGAGGGGGAGGTGGTGGAAGGTCGGGACCCCTGGCGGCCGCCAAATGCGGTGGCAAACCGGGGGGAGGTCCCAGGGGAGGGCGAGGGGGAGGGAGCCGTCCAACGAGGTGGGGCGGTAGCATGGGTGGGGGTGGGGGAGGCTGGCCGTATGTGGGCACTATTGCCTGCAGGCTGTTGCCGCCTGCTCTGTACTGGTGTTGCAAGTGGGGAGGAGGACCGGGAGGTGGGCCGGGAGGTGGCAGGGGAATGCCTCGAGGGAGAGGTCCCGGAGGCGCCGCTACTGCTGGACGGTGGCCGTCACTGGACGCTGCTGCTGCGGATTGCTCTTGGGCCGAGGCTTGGGTTGACGCGTGCTCTGCCTCGTCGAGCATGGCCTCCAACTCTTCGTCATCCACGGTGCCGCCCCGGGCAAGCATGCCCTTCTTCTTGGCGTGCAGCTTGACGATGGCCGGGTACAGGTGCCGCATCTGGTCGAGCTTGCCCAGCAGCTTGTGATCCAGCGTGCCCGCTGTCAGCATTTTTTCCATCTTGTCCATCTCCACCTTGAGCAGGTCCGGGTCTTTCACATAAGCACCCAATTCCCGCACGCGCTTCCGGTCCTTTTTATTTTTCTTAATCTCCTTCTTGCGCTGCTCCTTGCGGTAGGCGTCCGCCGGGTTCATCTCCCGCTTCCCGCTCTTAGTGCTGCGCCCCATGGTTGACTGTGTAGTGAGTGTGAGGTGTGAGACGGTGGGGAGTGGCCAGCGGTGGTGAGACCAGACACAATCACATGATGTAAGCACATCTTATTTCGATGATGATGATGATGATAATGGTGATGAGGGTGCCACACAACTGACGCGTCCTCCCCCGCGAAAGGCAGCATGTCCTCTGGAGCACTGAAGCAAGGCTAGGGATGCCTAAGCCCGAGGTGATCCGCCAAAGTGCTTGGGATAAGGGCCGCTGGCGGGGAGGCCATGGGCGAGTTCTGAGTTGAGTTCCCTTGACTACTCGGAGGAGGCTGAACGGGGAGGCTGGCGGCATCATGCTCCCTGGTCGTGGCGGTATCGGATCCTCTCCACTTTTACATTATCCTGGAGGGTGTTGTTGGGCCTGTGGGTGGGTTTAAAGGAAAATTTTCTGACGTGTTTTTGGGGCATGTCTCGACATAATTTACCAAAGCTCGTGTAATACTGTGTTAACCCGCTGCCTCCCTCCTGTGTGAACCCTCTTACCACAACTCGTGCCAACACACACTCACACACACACCCTACTACGTGAATATGCCACTGGTTCTCATCTATTCTCGCCCTCCCCTCCCTCGACAGGTAAAGGGACTGGCATCCTCCAACACCCTCCTACAGCCATCCTACATCACCCACCCTTCTTCCCACTACCACCTCGACATTATCCATGGGGAACGATGGGGGCGTGTTGGCCATGCAGCG
>AFGO01001729.1:0-11853 GCA_004335405.1 Nannochloropsis granulata CCMP529
CAGCCCTCCCTCTCCCCCCACTCGAAATCATACCTGGTGGTTTTTTCCCGGGTGCTACTGCCCCTCCTCCCCCTCCCTTTGGCGCCTGAGCTTTTTGCACGGTCAAATATCTTCCCATCATGCTCACTCCGTTCAAGGCCACCGCTTTCCCCACGCTCTCCTCTCCTCCCTTCTTAAACTCGATGTGTGCATATCCCCGCGGACGACCACTATCTTGCCATCGGGGCATGCGCACTTCCTTCACCTTGCCGCAGCCTTTGTCTTGGAAGAAACGAATGAGATCGTCTTCTGTGGCCTGGTACGAGATCCCCTCCACATAGACTGTGCCCGCAGCAGCAGCAGCTGCAGCTGCAGCATCACCAGGTGAGGTAGAGGAGGAAGCCCGTGGTGGCAGACGCAATTCGTTATCTCTGCCTCCGTCTTCATCGTCCTCGTCTTCGTCTTCATTCTCGCCCTCCTTGCCCTTCTTCGTCGGTTTCCGGACACGTTTTCGCTTGCGCTTGCGGCCGGAGGCTGCATCATCTCCTTCTTCCTCCGCCGCTGCTGCTGTCGCTGGTTCCTCTTGCACATCGACGGGCTTGATGGTGTCGGCGTCATCATCCTCATTGCGTCGATGGCGCTTAGATTTCTTGTTTGTCTTGTCGCTTCGGACTGTGGAGGGAGGAGTGGGGGTGGTGAGGATTTGGGGTGGGGAGGTCGATCAGCTTTGAGAGCAGGTAAGGAGGACAATAACTGAACCATACACCAACAGAATGCCGAGGAAATGTGTGAACTAAATTGAAGGCGGAGGGGAGGTTGGATTGTGAGTGTTGGCAAACAGAGAGACAGCGGCAGGGCACTACTGCCACCAACCACCTCTACCCGCATGACTGGGGGAGAAGGGGATGGCTGGGATGCGGGCGGAGACGGAGGCAGGCAAATTAAGGAATACAGACGACAAGTATAGAGACACACGTACCGTCGATTGATGTTGCACTTGTCATGGCGTGTGTTGTGCGATTGTGTGTGTAGCTTCCTGATGTTTTGGCTTAGATAGTGGGCTTAGGCTTGGGCTATGGACGGAGGGGAGACAGGAGGTAGGGGCGAGGCTATCCGAGATCGAAAAAGCTTTTTATATACCTTGTCGTTGGCTTTTGAGCCTGGTAGCTCTGAAAAAAAAGGAATTTAATGAGAACGTGAGACGTGTGACTGTGACAGTGAGGACAGCTTTGTGTGAGTGGGCATGTGTGGCTTGGATTTTGAGCAGCAACACCTCGCCAACGCCCGCGGCGAGTCCTCTTCGTCGTTTTCCCAGGCCGCCTCCGTGCACGACACACTTTCCAGCACATAACACACAGGCACATAGCGGCTCCAGAAGGATCGGAAATAGCCGCGTGTGCTTAGGCTGGCGCGACACGTAAAGAAGCAAGGCGCGCTTGTCGCTTGTGTTGGGGAGCGAGGCGAGTTGAATAGTGAGCAGGGCAGCGGCTTACGAGGGCTCAATAGCAAGGCAGCCATACTCCATGGATAACGCATGACCCCTCACGTTTAGTATCCTCTGCGCATTGCTTGGAAAGCTGCCGCTTTGTAGTCTTTCAGGCGGACAGGTGACGCTGTCTTGCTTCCCCTTCCACTGGGGCTTCTTCCTCGCAGCAGCGTTAGCAGCTGCAGCAGCCTGCCCTACTACCCCCCAACACACACACCACCCCTATACACTCACGCATCGTGTTCCACTCATTGATCCCATTTATCAAATGCTCACCAATCCCCACCTGTGCTCTCCCCACATACAGGGACATCGACCTCCCCGCCGGTCCACCTCATAAACGCCTTGGAACACACACCATAAACTCACTCCCACCACCAGCACCATGGCGGGCCTGGAAAAAATGGCCCTCCGGGGCATCCGCTCCTTTTCCCCGGATGACGAGCAAACCATCGAGTTCTACAGCCCGCTGACGATGATTGTGGGGCAGAATGGCTCGGGGAAGACCACCATTATCGAGTGCCTTAAATACGCCTGCACGGGCAAGCTTCCTCCCGGTGGCGCGTCCACGGCCGGGCAAAGCTGGATCCACGACCCAAAGCTCACAGACGACACGGAGGTGAAGGCCTCGATCAAGCTGCGGTTCAAGGCCCGGGATGGGAAAAGGATGGTGGTTGTCCGTTCCCTCCAACTTCAGTACAAAGGCAAGAGTAAGAACCCCACATTCAAGCAGCTCGAAGGCGTGATCAAGACCATCAACGCCGTCACCAAGAAATCTGAATCTCTCGGCCACAAATGCCAAGATCTCAACACGTTCGTCCCCCAAGCCACGGGTATCTCGGCCGCCATCCTCGAAAGCGTTGTTTTCTGCCACCAGGAAGAAAGCAGCTGGCCTTTGCAAGACGGCGCCACGCTCAAGAAAAAATTCGATGACATCTTCGAGTCCACCCGTTATACCAAGGCTTTGGAAGCCATTGAAAAATGCCGGAAAAGCCGGGCGGAAGAACACAAGAACCTCAAGCTGGACCTGGCGGCCCTTACCGAGAATCGTGACACAGCCTGTGACATCCGGCGAGAGCTCGAGGGGAAAACCGCTGAAATCCAAGAGATTCAAGCCAAGCAAGACAAGGTGGAAGAGCGCATCAGCACCTTGCAGAACCGTGCGCGGAAGGCCTCGAAGGAGCTGGCAGAGCTCAACGAGATAGTCCAAATTATTGAGAAGAAGGCCATGTTGGTGGACGAAAAGAAGCGGGGTGTCGCGGAGAAGAAAAAAAGTTTGGGCACCCAAGAAATGACGGGACAGAGCGACGAGTCCCTGCAGGAGCGCTTGGCTTCTTTTGCTAAGGACCAAGAGGAGGTGCAGCGGGAGTTGGCCCGGTTACGACAGAAGGAGATGATGCACAAGAAGGCCATTGATGGGTATAGGGCAGAGGTCCAAAAAGTGGTGGGAAGACGGGGAGAGCTCAAGGCGCAAATGAAGCAATGGACCCAGTTGGTCGAGGATAGGAACAAAGACATTGTGGCGCTATGTGATAAGTATGCCTTGGCCCAGCCGAGGACTTTGTGTGGGGCGCTGTCGCAGGCGACTAGGGTGGGTGGTGGTGGAGGAAGGGGGGAACGGTCTGCGTCGGCGTCGGCCTCGCCGGCGGGGGCGAGGGACTCGCAGTCACATTTTGCGGTGGAGTTGCCAGAGGTGGAGATGAAGAGATTTTGGTTTGATTTTCAGGGAAAGAAGGAGAATTTGAGTGCGGAGTTTGAGGCTTTTCGGGCGGAGAAGACGCGGGTGTTGAACAAAAAGAGGGGGGAGATGACGGAGTTGGAGGCCACATTGCTGGCGAACGAGACAGCCAAGAGGGCCAGGCAGGCCGAGATGAAGGAGATAGAGGCAAAGTTCACGGCAATCACGAATGACTTGCACGGGCAGGCGGCGGTCCCGGCGTCGGTGTTGGAGGCAATGAGGCAGGAGGTGGCGAAAGCCAAGGCGGAATACGCGGCCATGACCGAGAAAAGCAAAGAAAAAGAATTCGAAAAAACGATCAAAGACCTCCAGAAGGATTTAAGGGAGGTAGCTGTCGAATTAGACAGCGAGCAAAAAGTCTGGGAGTCCATGAAAGAGAGCAGCACCGAGCGAACGGAGTACCAAGTCAACCTCCGAGACTACACCACCAAAATGGAAGAGCTCAAAGCGGAGCTCACCCGCTTCAACAGCAGTCTCTACCGGCCCCTCCTCCCCCAAGACCTCACCCCCGAGCTCGATAACATCCAGCAGGCCGTGACGCACCTGAACGCCATCCTTCTCCCTCAGCACGACGCAGCCACCAAAACCCAAGCCCGTGAACTCACCCTTGCTCGTCAACGTCTCACCGAGCTGGCAACCAACCAATCAAGAGACAAGCAAGAACAAGAGCGGTACGCTGCCAAGATGGGGGAGATGGAGAAGCGGAGCATGGTGGAGAAGGCACGGCGGATCCTGGAACAACTGCAGGGGGAGTTCGAGGAGAAGATCCGCAAGAACCCGGAGAAGTACTCGTATAAATTCGACGATCGAGAGATCGATGAGGCCTTGAAGGAGGTTGAGCAGGTGGTGAAGATGGATGTGGCGAACTTGCATGATTTACAGAGCAAGCTCAATTTTGCTGCGAAAGTTGTGAAGAGTAGCAGTGAGTCGAGGGTATGCGAGTGCTGTACGAGCTCGTTGAGCGCCAGTGCCATGAAGGCCCTCGAGGATAACATGGGGGGGTTTATGACCAGGTGGGAGGACAAAGCCAATCGCCTCCGGGAGGAGACCTTGCCCATGCACGAGCAATATCTACGAGACCTGCAGGTCTGCACCTCGGACATGAAGGCCATGGCTTCGCTGAGGGAGACATTGGGGGAGGTGGAGGGGAGGCTGAAGGCGGCGGAGGAGCAGGTGGCAGCGTTGACGACGACGGTGCATGGGTTGGAGGAGGGATTGCGGGATAAGGAGGTGGCGAAGAAGAAACTGGATGAGAGTAAGGTCCAGGTGGTGGGGATGAGCAATGCATGCGCGGAATTATATAAGAAAAAGGAGGAACTGGATTTTAGACTGAAGCGATTACAGTCGTATTCGGTGGATGGGGACTCACGAGGATTGGAGGAGGTGGAAGCGTGCTTGAAGACCTTGCGGACGACGCAGACGGAGACAAATCGCCGCTTGCAGGAGATCCAAGCTGAGCAGAGCAAGGCAAGCAAGCGGTTGATTAATCAGGCGGACCTCGTGAGGGCCGCTGAGACATCCTTGGAAGGCAAGTTGAAGACTATGAGCCGGAGTCAGGAACTGGAGAAAGAGAGGGCCGCACTCAAGGTGAGGCAGGGGCAGGTAGAGGCGGAGGTCCAGCAGGCAACGGAGGAAGAGATTACCCTGAGGCAGGAACTGAAAGGCGTGCAGGCTGACTTCGATGCACTCAAGTCGAGGTTGGAAGCAGAGGACGCGGACAGGCAGAGGCAGCGCATTGAGTGTACCCAGCGGTACCAGGGGTTCGAGGCGTTGCAGCGGAAGGTGAGGGAGGTGGAGGGCAAAGAGTTGGGAGGGCAGCTGGCGGCGGTGGAGCAGCAGCAGCACCAGCTAGAGCAGGACATTCAGGGGGTGGAAGGGCAGCTGGAGGAGATGGGGCCTCAGTTGCAGGTGGTCGCAAAGAGGTTAGAGGACAAGGATCAGTTGAGGAGGCAGATTGAAGATAATTTGGCGTATCGACGCATGCAGGCGGATGTGAAGAAGGAGGAGGAGGAGATAGCAGCGTTCCAAGGGCGGTTGGATGGCTTGGAGGAGAAGGGGGAGCTGGCAAGGAATGTGGAGAAGATACAGCAGCAGTGGCGCGAGGCGAGGGAGACGAAGGTAAGGAACGAAGCAAGGATTGATACACTGGCGGCGGTCCAGCAGGAGCAGCAGGCGAAGCTAGGCTCAAGCAAGTTCCAGAACATTGAGAAAAGATACAGGGACACCAAGATCGCGGCTGAGACGACCAACCTGGCGGTGGAGGACTTGCAGAAGTATCACAAGGTATGTCAGCTTCCTCCATTCCTCCCTCCCTCCCTCCATTCCTCCCTCCCTCTCTCCATCTCTTTTCCCTTCTCGAGGAGGAGCACCGATTCGCACCCTTCCTCCCTCCCTTGCTTCTCTCCCTTCCTCACCATCCCTCCCTGTTTGCTTCCCTCTCTTCCCCTCCAGGCCCTGGACCGGGCTTTGATGCAATACCACAAGATGAAGATCGAAGAGATCAACAAAATTATCCGGGAGCTGTGGACGCGGACGTACCGAGGCAATGATATCGAGGAAATTGCAATCGTGTCAGGGGAGGATGGGGGGGGGAGGGCGACACGCTCCTACAACTATCGAGTGGTGATGAAAAAGGGCCAAACGTTGTTGGATATGCGGGGGCGGTGCTCAGCTGGGCAGAGGGTGTTGGCGAGTATTGTGATACGCCTGGCCTTGGCCGAGACGTTTTGCATTAACTGTGGGGTGATGACTTTGGACGAGCCGACTACGAATTTGGATCATGAGAATAAGGGAGGGCTGGCGGGAGCAATCGCGAGGCTGATCGCAGAGAGGAGCAGACAGCAGAATTTTCAGTTGATTGTGATCACGCACGATGAGGACTTTGTAGATATGGTGAAGCAGGAGTTGAGCACGCAGGTATGTATGTATGTATGTATGTATGTATGTATGTATGGGAGGGAGGAATGTACACACTGCTTTTTTGCTGTTCCCTTCTTCCACACCAAGAGTCACTCTCCAAAAATTCATTGGCCTAATAATCCTTCCTTCATACCCCCCTAATCCTTCTCCCCCCGAATCTGACGACCACACAGGCGGGAGTTTCTATGCCCGAGTACTACTGGCGCATTTCCCGGGAGCCGGCGCCGGGTGGACGAGCTTACTCTACCATCCAGGCCTGTGAGTGGGGCACGATCTAAGGCAGAAAAAGGAAAGAGAAAGGCAGGGAGGGAAGGAGAGGATGGAGGGAAGACTGGGAGGAAAGGACAGACGGAGGGGAAGAGTGTTTGTGCGTGTACGCGGGGGAGAGATGCAGGTGGCCGGGCTGGCAAGTGCGGCACTGGGGCCGAAGATCAAGAAAGTTAGACAGACAGAATAGAGTCAATAGAAGTATGTGTACATAAGAAGGTTCCGAATAGGACCGCGAACCCGATGTGTCATGAACAGTAGCATCAGACTGGGATGGGAGCGTAGAAAGCAGCAGAGAGGAAGGAGAGAGACAGATTGCGCGGCAAGACAAGGACACCAACGAAGGAGGCAAAAGAAATAACATACCACAGTACACAGCTTGTTATTTTTTTTTCTTTCTCGTGTGGGCACCGCTAGTAAGCTACACCACTTGAGCTTTGGCAACAAACCCACTCGCAAGGGCGGGAAGGTCGCCGCGGCGTCGAAGAAAGAAAAACTCGTCAGCGGTTCCGTTTCCGCCTTCTTTCTTTTTGCACAACAAGCGCTCAAAGCACCTCACACCCCCCTCCTCAAGCACAGGCATATTAGTACCCGTACCGCACCAAGGCAAGATGCCCGCTCGCAAGCCCGCCGCTTCCAAGCGTCGTGCGTCCCATGCGGCCGAGGAAGAAGAAGAGGAGGAGGCGGAGAAGGAGATGCCGACTCCACAAGCCTCAGCAGCAGCCCCAAAAAGCGAAGCCCCGTCCGATGAAGGAGAGGATGAGGAAGAGGAGGAGGAAGAGGAGGAGGAAAAGGAAACTCAAGCCCCTCGTAGCAAGCGTGGGCGGTCCTCCGCGAAAGCCTCAACCAAGTTTGATGATGACGAGGAGGAAGACCTGGAGGATGAAGAGGAAGAGGAAGAGGAGGAGGGGCACGGCGCCCCACGACGTCGGCGCAAGGCGTCATTTGCCCGTAAGAAAAGCTACACGGCCAAGGCTTCCCAACACGCAGTCTACTTTTGCCAGAAGCAGGTGGACACGATATTTTCCTTTTCCCAGGCTGATGATGGCCCGGTGGTGAATCAACGCGGGGCCCAAGCCAGCCAGAACGAGATGCGCCCGATTGACGAGAAGAACTTCCAGGGCTTGAGCCACGACCAGCAGAAGCAGGCCGTGTCAGAGGCGATGCGCTACATTCTCTTCAAGGCGGCGCGGCGGGAGCCAGTGAACCGGGTGAAGCTCCACGACGAGGTGGTGAAGAAGTATGGCAAGTCCCTCGTGCGACCCGTGCTCAAGGCCGCCGCCGAGCAGCTCGAGTCCGCCTTTGGCTATACCCTCGTTGCTCCTCCTGCGTATCGCTTTCCGCGTACTTTGGACCAGGAAACGTTTTACCTCATCACGAAATTCCGGTCGCCTGCGTTGAGTCAGTCGATTAATGCGTACGGGAAGGATGTGGGGTATCGAGGCTTCTGCATGCTGGTCATGGGGTTGGTGTACTGCTCTCAGTCCAAGATAGCGGAGCGGGCCTTGTTCAAGCAGTTGATGGAGGCACAGGACGGGTTAAAGATGCATGCGAAGGGAGGGGGAGGAGGAGGAGGAGGAGGAGGAGAAGAGGGGGAAGGACAGGAGATGGTGCTTGTAGGGGATGAGGAAGAGGAGGAGGAGGAGGAGGAGGAGGAGGAGGAGGATGGCAGGTGAGGAAGAGGAGGAGGAGGAGGAGGAGGAGGAGGAGGAGGAGAAGAGGAGGAGAAAGGGGAGGAGGAAGGGGAGGAAAGAGGAGAAGGAGGAGGAGGAGGAGGAAGACGTCTACTCGTCCTAAGATGATGAAGATGAAGAAGATGGTAATAATAATAATAATAATGATGAGGATGATGATGAGCATGAGGAGGAGGAGGAGGACGATGAGGATGAGGATGATGAGGAGGAGGAGGAGGAGGAGGAGAAGGAGGAGGAGGAAGAGGAGAAGGAGGAGGAGGAGGAGGAGGAGGAGGAGGGAGGGTGATAAGGAGGAAGAAGAAGCAGCAGTAGAAGAAGCGAGGAGGAGGAGGAGGAGGAGGAGGAGGAGGAGGGTGGAATCCGGATTTTTCGGTCATGAGGACCAGGGATTGTTTGTAGACACCGCTCTATGAACCGTGAGAAAGAGAATAGGGTCGAGGGTGAATAGGAAGGCCGGGCGTGACATGGAGTAGAAAGCACCCGACTTCGAAATTGAAAGGATAGCACACCATCCCCCTCCCCTCCCTCACTAAGCACACACGCCACAAAATCTACGTACTTTCACATTCTCCGGCAAGAAACTTAAAAACTCGGCAGACGCTTGACTTCCATTCACAAAGCCGAACATTTCCAGGCCCATGTCCTTTTTTAATTTCTCGGGTGAGTGCCCGGCTTCCAATGCGTGATCGCTATAATTTGAGAGGGCAGCCACGGAAATGGCAACGTCTGGCTGGGGCGGGCATGCCTTGCAGCTGTGAGATAGGGAATAGGAAGGTCGTGCGGAAGATGGTAATTGTCAGAGGGACCTGCTTCCGTCGGTTTGAGGGTTGGGTTTTACAGTACTTACGCGGCGCAGGGAGGGCAGGGAGTTGCGACGGCGAGGGGCATGGCGAGGGCATCGGCAGATTTATCTGTCAGGTCCAGCACGTGCGCCAGCAACGACGAATCTTGTCCCACGGTCCTATTATGATAATGATGCGCAAAGTGGGGTGCGTGTGACGCGGCGACAAGGCATATGAGTCCCTCCCGACAGCAGAATTTGAAGCGCTCCTCCTTCTCGTGACTTACCCTGTGGTAGAGATGCTTTCGATATACACGGCTCCATAAAAGCCAATCAGCACCCCGCCCACTAGCGTAAGCATGTGGATTATGTACCGCTGCCGCATCGGGCGCGATACATGGGACCCTCGTTCAGCATAAGCCCTTCTCATGTTGTGTAGTGTAATCGAAACTTTACGTGACTTGCTCTGGTGATGGTGCCTAGAGACCGTCAGAGATTGGTATCTACAAAGGGCCCAGCCTAACCTTCCCGCGCACGGCGTTAACTTGGCTGTAAACCGCGCTCGTCCTGTGGAGGTCCGTGGGTGGGTTTACCGTGTGTGTCAGTGGGGGTTGGGACACTCAAAAAGAGGCAAGCAAGCGCGTAGCATTTTTGAATTCTTCTTCTTCTTTCCCACTCAACAAGTCAGCGATAGTCTTGCCTAAACCCAGTCCTAATCCATCCCATTCGCCCCACGAAACTATCCACACCATCACCTCAGAGGACTCATTAAAATATGCCGAGCCGCAAGCGGGACGTGCTCTTTGACATGGGCTTAGTTGCAGCCTCTGCCTCCACAGGTAAGTCATGTTGCTGATCGGGGGGAGGGGGAATCTCTGATCGTGGGTCTTACTTTGTCTGCCCTGGCTGGGTGAATGTAGTTCCTTGCCTTGTGTGCAAGCAAAAGAGGCATATTCCCAGGCACGGGCTTGCCTTGCTCCGACTTTCTGGCTCTGCCAGAGCAGAAAGAGCTTCGGAGTGTGTAAGAAAGATCATGGAGTGGAGGGTCTTGCAGCCTTGCCGTGTGTGTGCATGCCGACACCATCAATGAAGCAGGAACATATGATAGAATTGTCAGCACTGCCCCTCTTCCCCCTCCTCTGACGATGGCAATATCTTATGACCTGCATGATGCTATCCCCCTCGCGGGGCACTTGACCCCCTTACTTTTTCTGCTGTCGGGAAGGCTTACTGGCCATATTTCCAGGTAGTACCAAGTCCACATCGTCATAAATATAAAAGGAAGGCGTGTTTGTTCCCACATATTGACGGACGAAGGATGTCGTTAAAAAGGAGGAGAAAAGAGCTCTAGCCTGGCCCCACCTCTGCGACAAGGGAGTCACAATCATGCCCGACGCATTCATGAAGTGGTGTCCGAGTGCAGCAGCCTGCTTAAACACTGTGCATAAACGCCTCAGCTTCGGGGGGGTCATGATAGCGTTTAGAGTATATTGTGCCTACGCGAAATGGCCGGGACACATTTAACCGTCCCCCTTCCTTCCCTCCCTCCCTCCCTCCCAGCCATCGCCGTGTACTGGAGCCTGATCAAGCTGCAACGTCGCTACTGGCGCCTCAAAGGCAAAGCCAAGGCCCGTATCCCTCAAGCTCTGCTCCAATCTACATGGGCGCGGGAGATCCACGTCGCCACACAAGCTGCTCTTGCTGCGGGGGCGACGCTTAAGAAGGTGTCAGAACAAGATTTGAGCGCGAAACTAGTCAGTTATAAAGGAGACATCGATCTAGTCACGGAGACGGACAAGGAGAACGAGAAGGCGATCGTCTCCCTCTTGTCAAAAAATTTTCCGACCCACTTGTTCATCGGCGAGGAGGAGGCGTCGGCGAATGGGGTGATACCTGATTTGACCACTTCCCCTACTTGGATCATCGACCCTATCGACGGTGCGTATCTTGTCCTTCCCTCCCTCCAAAAATCCCTTCCTCCCTCCCTCCCCCCCGCCCTCCTCTTTTGCAAGGGCCATCCGTGTGAGCTCAAGACACCTACCTTTTACGCTGATATATACGGTTGTGCTATTGTTTCGTCCCTTATTTTCCAAACACACCCACATGCACACACAGGCACCACCAATTTCGTGCACGGCTTCCCTTTTTCCTGCGTCTCCATCGCCCTGGCCGTCGAACAAACGGTGGTGGTCGGTGTCGTGTTTGACCCGTTCAAGGACGAGCTTTTCCTCGCCGCCAAAGGCCACGGAGCATTCCTCAATGGGAAGCAACTGAGAATTGCAGGTCAGGAAGGAATGGAAGGAGGGAAGGAGGGAAGGAGGGAAGGAAGGAAGGAAGGAAGAGGAGGCGCAGGTGCCAGGATAGGGTCTCATAGGGGGCTGCGACGGGATTTGCGCAATGAGAGAGGACGCTGAGGGTTCATCAATCATCCATTCTTCTCTCTCTCACACACACGCATATCACCACTGACCAAGACGACGGCTCGGAACGTACCGAAGCCGGCATCCAAAAATGCCTTGTCATTTCCATTCCTTTATTATTTTCTTTCTCCGTCCCCCCCTCCCCCTCCGTTTCTCCCGGTCTCCACAGGCACCACTACCGACCTCTCCCAAGCTGTCATCATTCAAGAATACGGCTACGAGCGCACCGACGCGGGCATCAAGAAGTTGCTTCAAGTCACCGAACGCCTTCTCCGTGGCAACGTCCAAGCCGTGCGTCAGCTCGGCTCGGGTGTGCTGGACCTGGCGTATGTAGCCGCAGGGAGGGTGGACGGCGTCTACTGTGGTGTGGCGGGGGATGGGTGGAAGCCATGGGATTACGCGGCGGGGTCCGTCGTGGCGCTGGAGGCGGGCGCGACTATGAGTGATTTAAGGGGGGAAGAATTTGACGTGTTTGGGACCTCAATGGTGTGTGCGGGAAGTGAGGCGATTGCACGCAAGCTTGTGGGAGCAGCGAGAGAAATGTGGGCACAAACCCTCGCTGTAGGGGC
>AFGO01001733.1:0-14858 GCA_004335405.1 Nannochloropsis granulata CCMP529
CTGTTGCTGTTGCTGCTGCTGTTGCTGTTGCTGCTGTTGCTGCAGTTGCTGTTGCTGGAGCCGGGACCGCGGCTGAGGAGGGTGCGGAGGAACGCGCGCGTTTTCGTTTCTCTGATGCTGGTGGAGAGATCTCTGGCTTAATGTAAGGAAGATTGGAGACGGTCTCCGCAGTCCCGTCCCCTCCCGTAGTGGTGGCGAAGTGCCTGGTCGCTCCCTCAAAAGTGTAGGCGATGTTAGGGACGGGCATTCGGTTGGTGGGGGCTTGCAGGGAGGGAAGGGGGACGGGATTGGGGGACCATGACAACGTGGCAGGTGGAATCACATCGGCAGACGGATTGTTGCTCTTGTTGTTGCTGCTACTGCTGCTTGTAGGAGCTGTCGTGCTGGTAGCGTTAGTAAAGGCGCCGGGTGACGAGCCCTGGCTTTGACAGAACAGGGTGGCTTGTGACTGCAGTGGCTGCAAGTCCATAGCATCGGCGTTGTTCATGTTGTTGTTGTTGTTGTTTCCAGGCGGAGAGAGTGAAAGAGAATGGGAAGGACTGCCTTCACCAGAAGCGGTCACGGAGTTAAATGCATATGTGCCACCGCCACCGCCTCCGCCACCGCCACCACCGTCCTTCCCGCCCTGAATCTCTTCCCGCAAGTCTGCAGCCCCAGGTGAAAGAAGACCCTTTCCTCTTATGGGAATCGTCATCAGAGTTTGCAAAGTCTCTGCTGCTTGCATGCATTGGCCTGCGTGGATCTCGTTGTGTTTCTCGTGGTGCGTGTCTATGATTGAAAGGCGCGAGCGGGAAGTGGGACATATACATGTAGGGTGAGACGTGAGGGAAGTGCATAGACAGAACAGGCATGAGGACTCGATTCTGAGCTCTATCAAAAATACAATGTTATGTACAGATGGCGAAATCAGCGTGAGACTTGAAAAGGGCAGTGTGTTGGGTCGGGGTTAGGCACGGATGGAGACCGTCGTAGCGTGCTGAAAAATAATGGAGGGCATCGGTGCTATGACGTACCATCCGCTGTGGTGCACTTCGAATAAGTTGAGATGCTGGAAGCTGTGGCGTTGTTGATATTGCTCTGGTAGCCTGGTAGGTGTTGCTGCTCCTGCTGCTGCTGTTGCAGGCGTTGCTCCTTGACTCGATCTAGGGCCTGCGTGCAGGTCTCAATACCCAACGTGTCCACGAGCTTTTCAAATACGCACAGAAGCTGCGGCCTGTCACTCTCATCAGCGCGAAGATTAAACACTTCCATGAAGCCTTGCATGGATTTGACATCCGAGCTCCTCCAAATGGGTCCGTCTGGGAGGAGCATGAAGAGGCCTTTATTGTAGGAGGCGGAGGGCATTCTTTCTACAGCTAGGAAAAGGGAGCGTGTGCTGCCAGTTCGATGGACCGTTAATGGCACAAAAAGGGCGTGTCCCAGCGTGCTTTGACGGTACTGTATTCGTGGCAATGTATTGTGTGGGGGTGTTGGTTTCGGAGTCGAGGTGGCCATGATCAAAGAAGGAATGGGACATAAAAATAGCTACGCGACGACGCATGATGCATTCCCATATGTACCAAAGGCCACGCACATCGTCCACACCGCAACATTGATTGAGCCGCTCTTTTTGTTACATTATGATTTCACGTCATTGGTGCTGGAGAGAGTTCATAACGCTCAATGAAAACCAAAACATATGGTGCAAGCATAAGTCCCCCAACTTTCATTCCTGCAGCTCCGAGTCCTCAACCTCCTCCTACACCCCTTACGAAGGGACTCTGCGACTGTAGTCGAGGTAATAGATGAATTTGGATGTGATTTTGCCGGGAAGAAAAAAAATACTATTGTTGCATGTAACCAGAGCAATGAGTGGGTTTCTTCATTGTGGGGGGAAGGGGGGAGAAACCTCCTATAAATTCTGAATTTTGTGCATGGGCATTGGTAAATCGAATTGGGAGACAAAAAAAAACGGAAAGAAGAAAGATTGGGAAACAACTAATCGATCTTTGTCTCACACCAACAATGAAGTGTCAATCTCCCCACCCCCTGTTCCCTCTTCATCCACCATCGAGAAAGACTCACGCCATCGTGTTCGAATAGACGGATATGTTACGATACGGCCTCAACATTCCCTGCTCTAGTGAAAGCGCGTCCTTCTGCCACCTCGACGACTACCGTGCCGTCCTTCCCTTTCTCCACCGCGCTAGTAAACGCAACGCCCAGGAGCTTCTGTATGACGTGAATGGCCGTTGGCATATGCTCCGAAGTCATCATTACATGTGGTGGTCCACGCACGCGAGAAGTTCCTTCGGCCAAGGCCATGTAGATCAACATCTGATCCAGAGTGTGCTCATCTACGCACGCTCCCGCACTATGGTATCGGTGTAGGGTGCTGGCTAGGGTATGACAGACGCGTCGTTGCTCAGCCTTTTCTCTACCCTCATGCCCACCACTGGCATTGTTGAAACGCCGCAAGTCGTCCAGCAAGATGTCGGTGCCCAAGCGGCAACCCGTGCTCGTTTCCAGTACCAGTAGCACGTGCACCACCTCCCGCTTTGGCCTGATGCGGGCACGTTTGTTCGACCTCGGCACCCGCCCTCCTCCTCTTTCTCCTCCTTTCCCCCCTCCTCCTCCACCTCGACCTTGACATTGCTGCTGTGCGTGAGGAGCATCCTGCATCCACACATTGTCTTCGAATTCCAAAGGCAAGGATCCCCCGAAAACCTCTCTCACCGCCATAGCCAGGGTGGTTTGCAATCCGTCCAATATCTGTGCTTGAGCTCCACCTCCCGCGTTTACAATCCCAGCGACAAAAGCCAGGATGCGCGTCGGTTGTCCGGGGTCAGTAAGGAGAAGTGGTGTCAGAGGAGAGGTGGCCCAACACGGTGTGACGGTCACTTCGATCTGACCTCCCCCGTGAGGGAAGAAGCCTCGGCGAATGATCTTGGTATGGGTTAGCAGGCCAATGCGGGCGAGGAGGGGGGCGGTGATGTGAACGAAGTAGTCGATGGAAGGAGAGTGAGAGACGGTGGTGCCTCCACGGAGGGTGAGTTTGATGAGGGGAGGCGAGGCAGTAGAGGAGGAGGAGGTGGAGCAAAAGGCCAGGAGAGGTAGTGATGCTTGTAAGAGCAACGTCACGCTGCCTGCCGTTCCTGGGTCCGCTTGGAATTCACGCCGCGGTGAACAGGACGAGGCAACAGGGGCCGGGGGGTAGATACTGATGTCCGTGCTGCCAATGACACAATTTTGGAGCCGCGATTGACTTATTTCGGCAGTCAGTAAAACTCCTGCCAAGTGCTGTGGCTGGAGGCCTGGTTTGCTTCGGCCCGCTCGGATAGAATGGACGCGTAGGGATTTGTGGAGTAATGTTGACAGGGCTACGGAGAGACGCAAGATCTGCCCTCCGCCTTCGAGCAAGCTTCCGTCAACCTCCGCGTCTGGCGGAGGAAGAGAAAGCATAGCAGCCGTTGTCGCAGAGATGGCAGTGTCCTTCTTCATAGTGCTGTTAATTCTTTCGTTACCCGTGGAAAGCAGCGGAGGAAGGGAAGCAACAGCAGGACGGTCTACTTTGATGATTTCGCCGAGACCACCCAAGGGCACGATAAACCGGACACTGAAAGTGTCATGCGGCCCTTCTCTCGCTAGAAGATAGAGATTACGCACTGGGAAGGGCAGACCCGCCCAACCCAGCGAGTCAATAAACTTTTGAACGTCTTCCTTAGTACGGAACTGGCCGAGGGAGAGATGTGGCGTGAATTGTCCTCCAAAGGAAGAAGAGAGGTCGTTGCAATGTGGGACCGCCGACTGGCACGTAGCTTGCAGCTCAACAATGCCTGGGTGGGGCGTTGGGCGGAGGTCTTTCCCGCCCACATTTGTGATGGTTGCTACTGCGGCTGCCTCTGATGTCTGTGGGGCCAGCCAGGCCGTACAAGAGGATTTGTAGTGCTCAAAGAACCCAACACGGGCCATAGTGCAGTCGTCCTCGATAGGGGCGAAGGAGGACAGAGCCTGGTGCAAGACCTGCGCGACTGCCTCGAATTCATATTCGGGTACAAAGGGGTAAAGAATGTTGATGTGTGGAGGCCAGCGTTTAAAGTGTTTGTCGTGCGTCCGTCGCGTCGCCTGGATAGAGGAGTAGAGCTGTGTGGCAGCATCGGGAAGGAGAGCAAGAGCTGATTGATGAACCTTGCGGCCCGAGAATAAAGGAGACGAGGCTCTGGCCGCTGCGGTGGACGATAAGGACATGCGCAGAAGCGTGATGGTGATGACGGGGCGGGCTTGGGTGAAGGGTCGACGCTGAAAGCCGCCGCAAGCAAGGGCCAAGGTGGTATGGAGGGCGGCCGTGATGGTGGTGCTGCTGCTTCTGATGTTACGCTTCCTACTTCTGCTCCCTCCCGGCTGAAGCATGCAGGAGGCTGATGATGAGTCGGTTCCACTGTGCAGTGTTAAGATAAATGGGCATAATAAGTTGCGTGCGCTTGATGCTGCGGTAGCGAGGAGGTTATTTCGCAAAACCTCCCCACCTCACTCCCAAAAAAGGAGTCCTGATCAGAAGGGAGTTGCCACTCAAGAAAATCGGATCAGAAACCAAGACTCCCCAACCTTGAGAAAGGCATGGCAGGCGAGGCAGCGGAACTGGGTTTGTCCGACGTGCCCCTGGCTGCCGCTATTTACGCGAGTATTGTCCCAGATACGCGCCCGGCAGCCACAGTTGGCCAGGTCTGGGACGGCCGAGTCACGACCATCCTGGGAGAGTCCAAGTCATCGGTCAAGATCTTGAACACCGCGGCGCGCCTCGAAAAACTCCAGGCGCATACTCACCAACAAGCGGGGGCGTCCGACGCGGAAGAGGCCCGCACTGAGAAGTGAGCAGCCGCTTTCCTCATAGTGGGCACGATGCTATACGAGGCTAGATTATCGCCCTCGTCGATTCCCCCCTCAACAAGAGGCCGGCCGAGCAAATCCTGACGTAGCTGGTACTTCCATCTTGGCGTAAGTACTCGCTTGTGTGTGAGATGGGGAACGGGAAAATCATCAACTGGCTGTACTGATTTGGTTTCCTCTACGGGGATGCGCAAGATCACCCGGCCCTGCGCTTTGAGGAGGGCGAGGCGCCTCTCCCCTGGTCCTGAGCGACGACGGCTTGAAGATTAAGGGGATGGCAAGGGCGGGGGGGAGGCTCAAGCACATATGATGGAGAGAGATTCATTGCAGGGGCCGCAGCTGTCGCGTAGGGCAGATGATTCAAGAAGCGGAATTCCCTGCGCGATCCTGACGCAGCGGAGGAAGGCGTGGGAGGAAGGGAGGGGGAAGAGGGGGTGAAATATGAGGAAGCAGGGGATACCTATTAACGTAAGAGTACCAGGCAGAATTATATAGAGAGGTTCAACATAGATTGTGGACGTCTATTTGGTGTGTTGTATACAATAACACAGGAAACGCGACGAACAAAGAGGCAAGATACCCGCCAAACACTTAGATCCACCGCACCACCTAGTTTACTTTATTTTATTACTTTGTATACTCCTGCTTGTCATGCGAACTGGTGATTTTCTGGTGTTGTGCAGTAATCAAACTGACTCTTGTTGCTTACGGGGAGTGGCAGATTTCGAAGTTGGCCCACTTCGATGGGTCACTCTTACCCATCATTCCAACAAGCTGTCAACATTGAGATAAACACTAGTGATTTCTTACGCTTCTGCGCAGCTGCACTTCGCACCTTTCTTTCAAGATGCCGTCGGGAAGTCGCATCAATATGGGCCGCCCCTTCCAAAGATACCCCCCGGACTCGAATCGTTTATTTCGGGTAACGACAAGCTTTTTTCGATTAGTCTGCTTAATTGGAAATGGGTTCGTTTGGTATCTTTTTCCTTTCAAAGGTGGCGATCCCCTCTGTGTTTGAATGCGTTATTTTGCATTAAACTGTTCTGTAATTCTGTCGCCTCTTTACTCTCTTCCTATCTCAATCGACCTCGTCATTTGGTCCCCATCCTTCCAATATTTACTTCATCTCATGGAAAACGTCGTACATTCTACCCGCCGCGTACCCCCCTCCCGACAAAGTGGACCGAGCCAGCTTGGCATCATGCGCCTGAGCCCCAAGCTCCTTCTCCTTCTTCTGTCGCTTTTGCACGTCTATCTCCGTGCGTAACCATTTCTCCGCGATGCGCAACAGAGGGCCCGGATCCCCCGCCTTGCGCAGCTCCTGGTAATGTTCAAGCTCCTCTAGCTTGCCCTGCCAGCCCGTTTTACCCTGGTTGGTCATAAAGTGCAAGTGTGAGGGCCAGTCGTCGAGGCCATCGAAAATGTGCGTGGCATACAACACGGTCGCCCCCCGCTCCTCCGTCTCTTTCCGCAACCACCGCAGCAAGTCCTGACGCACTACGACGTCCAAAGACACGGTCACCTCGTCGAGCAGGAGAATGTCGAACGGTCGGACCAAGCCCAAGAACAACTGGACGCGTCGTCGTTGTCCGTCCGAGACGCGGTTCATCCTCCATTCAGGATCAATCCCCAGCAACTCTAACAGTTCATCCCGCCTCTCTGGATGCTGGCTCTGCAACTTGCTCATCATACCCGTCACGGGGATGTCCGCCTGCAAGGGCACCCCGTAGCCGGCAAAGGCCACCGTGCGCATTCCCCAATCTGTGTCCATGTAGGCACGAACCAGGTTCAACTTGGTGTCGCGGAAGGCGTGCATCCCCAGCACCGTCACTGCCTCGTCCGGCTTGGTCAAGTGCCGCCCGCCCAGAATACGGAGTAGTGTGCTCTTGCCGGCACCGTTGGCACCGATGAGGAGGCAGCTGTGGGGGTAGGGTTTATATGGGGGTGGGAGGAATGCAAGTATTCAGAATGGTCATTCGCGATATGCGCACCATGGATAGACCACAGACAAGACATGAATTGAAATCTATATGCTAACATAGCGATAACAAATACGTCAGCACCGAGGAGAGCCTGACCATTTTATTCTGGGCAACTGGGTGGTAGAATGAGAGTGACGTATGCGTCACTAAAAAGCACACATGCAAAAACACACAACAACCCTGCGCTCTCTCCACTTCACCCTCCAACATACCGGCTGCCCTTCTTGAGACGCATGTTGATTCCCTGTAAGACCTATGGTTTTGTGGACAGGGGTTGTCAGGGATGCGATGAGAAGGGGCTTGGCAGGCGGCATGCTCCCAACCACCACGCACGTGCCGAATCACGGGCCGAGCTAAAGCGTTCTCGATGCCCCTTTGTGCTCACCTGGCGGTCCCCGTAGCTGAAGTTCAGGTCGCGGATAAGCACGGCATCGTCAGCCAGGAAAGGGCCTGCTACGTCCTCCTCCGGCTTCAGTTGCGTTGTGGTGTTGGTGGCCATGGCTTGCTTCTTTTTTGCGGGTACTCTGTGTGAGGTGGGGTTGGTTGGACGGACAAGCGAGGGCATGAGACAGCGTCTAGGTTTGAAAGCTACGGCACCAGCAATGCTAGTAGAGAGGGTTGTATTCCCAAGTGCGACCTTGGGGGTCAAACATGCGCGGGTAGTGGATGAAAGACAGACTCCCCTGACGCACGGCGAACGCAAGAAGGAAGCTCATCGCAAACTCATCGGCGGCGATGAGCTTGATGATCTTGACAAACACAAGCTCACAACCAGCCCCCCATGCACACACAGGCAAGGGCAGGATAAGCGTTGGCTAATCAGCTGGACTACACGCCTAACGTTCTACGCGGCTGTCGGACGACTCATTAACAGGCTCGATTTGACGCAGGCTCCCAGCACAAGCATATTACCTCCGCGGCCACTCGAGCACACTGACCACGCGCATCTGCCTGCCCTCCTCTTTAACCTTAGGCCTGTGCCTCACATCGCAACAACATTTACAAAGAAAGGGATGTCGCACGATCTGCTGATCAAGGTAAGGAGCTCTTGCTCTGGTGCGGAGCTTGAGTTTGCTAATTTCAAGAGCATCAGAGTCCGAGGAGGGTGAGCGTCCCCAGTTTCCATTTTCCCGCGCCTTGCATACTGGTCATCCAAACAGCCGGTAGAACTGCAGATTCGACGGAAACTGCTTTCATATTGCTGTCACCGTGGTCTCACCACTCCTCTCCCTTCCCTATCTCATCCCACCACACTTTCCTTCCTGCAGCTGATCGTCATTGGCAACACCAGCGTGGGCAAGAGCTGTCTGCTGCTGCAATTTACAGATAAGCGTTTCCTGCCGTTGCACAACAGCACAATTGGTGTAGAATTTGGGAGTAAGCTGGTGACGGTCCAAGACAACGTGAAGGTAAAGCTACAGATCTGGGACACGGCTGGCCAAGAGACCTTCCGGAGCATCACCAGGAGTTACTACCGGGGGGCAATTGGTGCCCTCCTCGTGTATGACATCACAAGGCGGGACTCGTGAGTATTGACATATTGTCGGGAAGTGGTGGCTTGGATTCTTGCCCTCTGGTCTACCTCTTCTCTCAACCTTCCCACCGTCCCGCTTCTGCGCCTCGACTTACTCTTTCGAAGCTTGCAATGCTGGCACGTACAATATTCCGTCCTTTGATTCCCAATCCTCCTATCATTCGATTCTGTTACAGCACCCTGAGCATCCCTCCTTTCTCCTCCCTCCCCTAACAGCTTCGTCCACGTGGAACGCTGGCTTTCTGAGCTCCGCGAAAACGCCAGCAGCTGTGGTGACAAGATGGTCATCATGCTCGTGGGCAACAAATGCGACCGGGAGAACCGCCGTGCCGTCTCAACCGAGGAGGGCGAGGCCTTTGCGCGGGATCATGGCTTATTGTTCATTGAAACATCGGCGAAAACGAGGATAAATGTTGATCAGGCCTTCACGCGGGTAGCCGAGGCGGTGTACGAAAAGATCGAGTCGGGTGTGATTGATCCTGCGGATGAGAGTGTTGGGATCCGGTACATGCAAAAAAGGGGAGGGAGTGCGGGAGGCGGGGGAGGGAATGTGGCGGTGGGTGGGCGGGGAGGAGCTGAGGTGGGGAAGGCGGGGGGCTGCGTGTGTTGAGTCAGACGCTGGAAGGGGAGGAGGAGTGTGTTAGTAGGCGGGGGGATGGCTGTACAGGCTTTCTCAAGTCTGAAGCTGCAGCTACTTGTAGAAAATGAGTAGGGTTGGGTGAGTGGTAAAGACAAGGATGGGAAGTCCATGTGATGTGTGGAGGGAGGGAGGAACGCTAATGACTGCGGAGAGAACAGATATCCCGGGCCGTTGTCGTTTGATGTGGCTGGCTAAAGTGAGGGAGAAGATAGGGGGGGAAGGATAGAGGATGGAGGCGGCGTTTTTGTATATGAGAGCGAAGAAAGTCTTAAATCCACACGAAGAGAACAACAAGACGGACACCAGCGCTGATCCCCCTTTTCCATCCATAATTGTCTGGTTCAGGCTATACGCATCAATCTTATTTAATCTTATGAAGTCCAGCTCTCCCTCTTCCTACCATGTTTATGGTACCCCCGAACCCTCCTCCCTCCCCGCCCGACGTATCTCCAGCGGGTCCCTCCCAATTTCCTTAATCTCTACCTTGATCATATGCTTGCCCGGCAGCATCACTAACCCCAAATTTCTCACCTCCTGCCTGTCTACACTCCCTTCTACACCAGCCCTTTCCCCAACCACTCTCCGCTCCGTCGCCCCCTGCAAGATAAAGTTCAGATGTTCATCCAAACACTGGTACTTGCCCGTCACTACCCTTCCATCTGATAGCGTCACACGCAATGTGCTCTGCAGTAATCCCCGCATGGTCGCCACGGCTTGTAGTTTTGATTTGGCGGCCGCGATGGCCGAGGCGGCGGCGACGTGCTCCGTCATGTATTCGTATCTGGGGGGAAGAGAAGAAGATAAGATGGTTAGGGGTTTGACGCTCGACCTTTATTGTGCCTTGCTGGCTTATCCCACTGGGCGGCTCATTCTCCCCTGGAAAAGTCCACTTCCAGGGCTTTCAATTTATGCCCTTAACATTTTGACGTTCTGCCCTCTTTCGCTTGTATCTTCGTAGCAAAAAAAGACCGCATTATTGTGCTCAAAATAACTAATGCGAATTCACGGATCGAATTCCATACAACGCTGCCTCGAGCCCTGACAATTTTCTCCCGCCCTTCGACTGCAGCCTCAATTCCACTCGATGGTGTGCGCACAGCCATGCACCAGCACTTATCCTCCACTGATGGGTGGGATCAGCGCCACCTCATCCCCCGCCTGCACCGTCAGGGTCGCTTCCGACTCGACGCTAACATACTCCATATTCAAAGCCAGCGTCACGTCTGCAATGATGGGGCTGAGGCCTGGGAACGTCTTGGCCAGGTGCGCCCGCACGTCCCCCAGGCGCAGCATCCCGTCTCCGTCTGGTGCAGGCACGACGTCGGCCACGACTTGCTGCACGCCGCCTGCCAGCTCCCGAGCGGCGGCGAAGAAAAGGATCTTGATGGAGGGCATTTTGTGTGGTGTCGATCGCGGTGGTAAGTCTGGTCTTCGGAGGAGTAGCCGGAGCCCGTTGATGACGCTTGTGCAGTTGTTACAGCAGGAGCGAGTTGAGCCGACACAGCCTGAGCCTCCTATATATGCGGATGGCACGCGGCTCGATGAATATCGTCGACTGTTTGTCGTGTATGCGAGGTGGAGATGGTAAGATTGTATGAGCTTTGCGTAGTGTGGTATAGCTACCACTTGCTAAATAATAGGGCGGCTTGTCGGCATGCCTACAGGCATGAGTGATCACAGACAGCAGCCCAGGGGCAAGCCGCCGACGGATAATCCTTCCCACGCCTACGCAAATCATGTGCATGGCCTCACCACGCCCCCACCCCACGCACCATGACAGGTCGACAAGCTTGTAGCTACACCTCTGCCTGGGATACTGTTGCCTCGTGAGCCACCGTGTACCACCAGCACGCTCGGTCGTCATCAGCCGCGGCCGCACTTACGTGGTGCTTGCTCGGATCGCCCCGCCTTTATACCACAGTACACCTAAATGACGTACGATCTTGCGCGGCTGGCGCCGCCCGAGTCGTTGGCCCGGCCACGGAAAGAAGTGGCCTTGCTAGTCGCCACGGGGCTGCGCTTTATCAATGGCGTTTCCTCCTCCTACGACACGACCTTCCCACCCGCACTCGCGGGGGTAATGAGCGAAAACGATTTCGTGGAAGCGGTGGGGCGGGTGAACAATGTATTGGTCATGTACTGGCCGTGCACGATGTGCTTTATCTGTGGGTATGTCCTGAGCCCTGTTACCCTGGGACTTTCTTTTGGATGCCCTAACATGTGTATCCAAGAGGCGGAGCATTACGCGCGAAGGGAGCTGGAGTACTTGAATCATTCGGAAGCCTTTCGAAACGCTGGCATGGTCTGGGGCTTGCGCAAGAGTTTTTTGCAGTCGTGGCTGGTGATCGAATTGCCTTTGTAAGAAGAGGAGCAACAGCGGCAGCAGCAATAACAGAAAGAGGACGGGACTGGAATAGCGCCCTAAAGGACATGGAGGAGAGGAGGCTGCTGATTTGATTCTACCAAGCCGCCGATTTTGGATATATGTTGTTAACGTTTAAGGGGGCAGAGGTGTTGCCCGCCTGCCTAGCCCTTGGCACGAACGTTGAAAAAGAGGAGCATCGGTGCTTCGCATACTGGGAGCTATAGTCCCAACGAAACGCGCTCAAGTAGTCACGAGACACGCCGTGCCCACCACCATGTCTACCAACCCTTACGCGCGCACACACACACATCCCAGACAGGTTATATGTTTTGTCGCGGCAGCTATCAAGGATGAAGGACGATATATGCTGCCACCCCTCTGGTGCCACTACGACCTTCACTGCCCCAGCAGTCGGCGCTGGAGGAGCCCAGCCAATGGGGATGGTGGAATCGCCCCGACTGCTGATGAATGGGATCGAGCTTTCCATCCATACCTGCACTAAGTCGATGGCGAGAGAGGTCAGGTATATTTTCCCTCATCTTTCGTTGAGCAGCAAAACAGGTGCGAACCGCAATGGAGACAAGGCTCGAGTGCCAGCGGAGCTGCATGCGGATTGTGCTGCCGCTGCTGCTACCGGTACAATTCCCAGCACGGAAATTGGCGTCGCTGGCGCTGTGGACGAGAGGGGACAGAAGGAAAAGTATGAGGAGGATGTGGAAGGAAAAAGAGGACAGCTGCTCATCCTCCCCACCATCCAAAGGTCTAGGGTGGACACGGTGCGCTTCGGCGTGGAGGTGGAAGAAGAGAAAGACCGATGCCTCGAGCACTTCGCAGATTTTGCCCGCCCGCTTTGCGAAAATCTGCGCAGCCAGGGCCACTGGGCGGATTTTATAGACCCTTGCTCGGGGCTGCCTATGATGACACCCCACTGCACTCGACCCTACAATGAGGTGGCGGGCTTTGAACACTTACTGAGATACACAACACAGAACGCCGGGTGCTGTAAAATTCTGCTTCATCCTCGTTGGGGCTCGAGTTGTTATCCGGCCACAATTTTTACGACCGCCCCTCTGAGGAAGGTCCAGGCGGCGATCAAGATTGCGGAGAAGGGGGAGGGATGGAGGGAAGGAGGGGTTGGGATGGGGCGTGTGATTGAGCCGGCGGGGATATTGGTGGATTGAGGCGGTGTGGAAGATGGAGGGAGGAAAAGAGGTCTCTGGGTGAAGGTTGACCAATTATGTGAATGGAAGGGAGAAACAGGGAGAGGGACGGCGAAGAGGAAATGACGAAGATGTCTCAGTAAGTCTTCCTTTACTGTTTTTTTTTTTTGTGTGGGGGAAAGGTAGGAGGAATAAAGGTAGAAACGAGACAGAGATTTTTTGGACGAACCCAAGCCGAGGGGACTGCTGATGACGATCATATGAGGGAGGCCGGCGCATGGTTGTGTAATAGGTTTGGCCGGTAGTGGGAGAAGGCATCCCTACCCCATTGTGAGTTGTGAGTGTGGCCTTCTAGTAGGCATTAGTGTAGGGAAGATATCGAGAGCCTGTATATCAACGGCGCAACATCACCGACAAAAAAAGAACCTAGCAAAAAATAATGGAATACATACAATTCTTGCTTGTGCAAAGGAGCTCTTTACTGAATCAAATGAAATATAACGGGCACAGAAACCGAAGGGGACAAAAGGGCACCAACACGTAGCCACACTTTTCTTCTTTGTTGCACCTTTCGATCAGAGGGATTCACATCAAGATTTCTCTCTATCCATCTAACCAAAATATGGGTAGAAAAGTTTACTTGCGCGGCATGCTTTGATTGCTTGCTTCTTATTGGAGGGGGGCCGTAAATAAACAAGCGTTGCCTTCCTCCTGTCCCCTATCCCCATCCTCCCTTCCTTCCTACTCCTCCTTTTCGCAACTTCTTCCGTCGTCCTCTGACACAAACCAGCAGTAGGCAGCCGCAAGCACCTCTAAAAGACTCGGAATTGCTTCTTGATAGAAAGCGCCTGGTTGATGGCGGGCTCGTGCATCAACACATTGAAACGCACCGTCTTGCTCAAAGGGCGACACTGCCCCACAGTCACGATGTCTCCCTCCTTGATCTGCGGGAAGGCGGGCGACCAGTGTGCGGCAAGGTTCTTGTGTCGTTTCTCGAACCGCTTGTACTTGGAGACCCAGTGCAGGTAGTCCCGGCGGATGATGAGGGTGCGGGTCATCTTGGTGGAGAGCACGATGCCCTTGAGGATTCGCCCACGGATCGAGACGGTGCCGGTGAATGGGCACTTCTTGTCCACGTAGGTACCGGTCTTTGCCTCCTTTGGGGTCTTGAAGCCTAGGCCGACCTCCTTCGTCCAGCGGGCACCCTGATGTTAGAGGAGAATGAAGAGAAAGGAGAGTGAGTCATTGGATGAAGCGATTTACTATACAATCTGTACCTTTCAGCGTGCTAATTTACGGATACTGAGAAACGGCACCACTGATATCTCGTGGCTGCATGTCTCTGTCCCGATGCTCCCCCACCCTCTCTTCCTTCCTCCGCTATCCTCCTCTTACGTACATGCTTGGATCGGCTGGAGCCCTCCTTGCGGGAGGCGGTCTTGCCGAACATGAAGACACCCTTCTGCACTTGGTAGGCCTTTTCATGCTGGTCGGCCTCCTTGTAGGCGCCTCGCTTGACGCCCTTCTCAGCAACCATGATGAATGCCTGAGTGAGATGGTAGAGGGAGGGGGTAGGATGATGAGATGATTCGCAGAAAGGCACAATTAGTCCAGGGGTCCTTGGGCTGCCATGGCTGGTCCCACTATCTAGACGTGTGTTGTTGCTCTGTCTGGGTGGTCGGAGCGTGTGTGGGCGTAGTCCTGGTGGCACGCAAGGAGCGCGGGTCATGATGCATGCATGGCCTCCTTCTCCTGACGAGCACCACCACCCAAACCTTCACCCACCACCAGCCGTCCTTGTGAGAAAAGGCAGAAACGTTGTAGTATCACACATGAGGTGATAGAGGGGAGTGAGGGTGAGTCCTCGAGGCCAAAGAATCGTGCAACACGTAACGAAAGAAGAAGAAGAGGCCGGGTGTTGCTTGTGTGGTGTTGAGTGGAGGGCAGGTGGAAGGAGGGAAGAAGAATGAAACAAAACGACCTCAACGAGGATATTGGCCAGATAATGATAATGATTATGATAATGTGTTCCATAACGCTACTCGTCAGCTTTGTGCTATGTCTACTTCTTTTGTTTTGGAGGACGCGGGGAAGAAGGGCATGGCTCTCTACCAGCCACCCATCAGCCCCGCTTCGATTGGTTGACAAGCCTCATCTCCCCACTGCTCTCCCTCCCTCCTCAGAGATCACTAATGCCGGCCCCTAGACCTCCTGGTGCAGCAACGACCGTCGTCGTTGCCGGGCCTCCTTTACAGCCGCCTATTTTTGTGCCCACGACAATTTGCGTGGCTGGTACCTATGACGGAGGCAT